>SJYA01002687.1:1565638-1816298 GCA_006410615.1 Neotragus moschatus
AGAGAGAGAAGAACGATCATCAACGGCAAATGGCAGCTGCAGAATCAGCACCAAACGCCAACTTTCACGCTCAGGAGAAAACACTACGTCTCTTCCTCGTGGTTTCGGGTGCTCTACACGATCAGAGAAACTTCTCTAGTAACGAACTATAGAAATGATCCCTGAAAGTATAGTCTTAACCTACATCTGCCAGCCACTGCTCGGGTCTGCGGGAGCCGCTCACTTTGTACTGACGGCCACACTTGTGTCGCTCCCCTCGCCTCCTCACAAACATTTTCCATATTCCATCCCGTAACTTGGTAAAACGGTAAACTTCAAAATGTCATATTCGCTCGGAAATAGCCCAGAAACACGTCAAAGCCGCAATACGCCTCATTAGCATACGGCTTCCTGGCACCCAATCACAGGCGGCCGCTTCCGAATCCTACTCCAGCCTGCCGTAGCCCCAGCCACCGCATCCCGAACCCCGCACCCAGCCAGGGTCGCCGCGCCCCTCTGCAGGCCGAGCACACGCTTCCTGCCACGGGTCCGCGTGGACGGCCTCTGCCTGCTGAAGTCCGCCTGCTTGGAGAGGCCAGATTTCCTTTGTCTTGAGAGGTGCGGGCGAGGAGGGAGGAAAAAAGACACAGAGAACTAGTCTAATCCTGAATAATAACAAAGGCTCCCATGGTGGTTTATGAACGTCTTCTCCACGATAGGCATTTTAACCCATGGTCTCACTTCCTCCTCTAAAGGGAAAGGTGTGGTTGTCTCCATTCTCACACAGACTGGCTGGAGCACCTGTCACAAAGCTCCCCAAGGGAAACACAGGGGCTACTAGGTACATGTGGCACTTGATCAAGCCCGGTTCTTTCTAGAAAACCACGGTGTCCTCATCAGGCGGTCAGAGCTCCAGTCAAGTTCATTTCTCTAAGAAAGCATTACATACACCATCTCAAACTTTGGTCGTGAATGACTGATCTTCCTGGCTTCCTGAGGAAGCCAAACTATTTACTTGTGGCAATAGTCCCAGCTTCTCCTCAAAGAACTCACCTTACCTACGACGCTGTGTAACTGTCACTTAACTTCCAGTTGTAAAGACGTTTCTGCCCCAGATTTTCCAGCATGCCAGAAAGCACAGTGCTCTGTGAACAGGCAGTCCATGGTTTTCTGAATCAACCACATTTTTCATTGCATCACAGTAACATGAATAAGGTGACTATCATTTCATCTCATCCTACCACCTCTAGTTGAGCAGTTCCTTAAGTCTTAAAAGAGTTTTAAGGTCTCTTCCAGTCACTTTCACACAAGAGCCCCTTGTCTCTGCTCTCAGCCCTTTCATATCTGTTCTCTGCTTCTCCAACCTTTCTGGGGACTTCTTGCTATGCATGCCAATCTTGGCCTCCTATGAGCAGATTCTCAGTTCTTCTCATCTCTCCTGGACGCCTCCTTTCAGCTTCCCAGATAACAGTGACCACGCTGTGCTTTGCGTACATAGCTCTCTGGGTTATAAATGCATTTCTTTCCCCGACTCAACTGTGAGGTCTTTAAAAGCAGGAAGCAGGTCATATGGCTCTCTGCATCTCCAGCTGGTTGCCAGCCACTGTAGCTGCCCAGCAAATGCATACTACTGAATGAATGATGACTCAATGAATGTATCATTCTTTCCCTCAACCTGGTTACTGACATAACTATTGAAGACCACCTGGTTTTCCCCTCCCTTTTTCTCTACTTCTGCTCCAATAAGGGCAACCTGTCTATAAGAGAGTGAGGTTCCTACCAGCAGGGTTCTTGGCCATCTTCTCCAGATCATCCTTGGTTTCAGCATGGATCTGCAGACAGGTCTATTCTGGGCTACGCGCTCATATACTCCGCTTCCATTTGACATGCCACTTGCCTAAATCTCAGGTGTCTAACTCAGGTGGCCCAGACTGACTCTCAAAAGCTTTCTTCCCAAACCTACTCCTCTTTCAGGCAGTGATACCACATTCAACCCAGTTGCTCAAACCAAAAATCAAGTCATCCTACTCTTTTTTTTAAATCTTATTCATTCATTTATGTATTTATTGTTTATTTCTGGCTGTGCTGGGTCTTCTGTGCTGAGCAGGCTTTCTTCTAGTTGTGGCAAATCGGAGCTACTCTTTGTTGCGGTGTGCAAGCTTCTCACTGCAGTGGCTTCTCTTGCGGAGCACAGGCTCTAGGGCACATAGGCTCAGTAATTGTGGCTCCTGGGCTCTAGAGCACAGGCTCAACAGCTGTGGTGCACAGTCTTAGTTCCTCTGCAGCATGTGGGATCTTCCCGGATCAAGGACTGAGCCTGGGTCTCCTGCATTGGCAGGCAGATTCTTTACCACTGAGTCACTAGGGAAGCCACACCCTACTCTTTTTTTTCTCTGCTTAAATACATCACAGCTTTCTGCAGCCAGAGCAATCGTTTAGAAACTAGAAATCTACTCTCAGGTACTTGGCACAAGAGCTCCTAAAATCCTTGGAATGTCCTTACTATTAGGAATGACAAGTGTCTTTGGTATGCTGCTGAAATGACTCTTGGCTGAGGGGTTCTGAGACAGCTTCAGTATGGGGCTGGTCACGAGAAAGACCACGATTTTCAGCTCTGCCACAGCCCTCCACTTCAAATCTTGTCCCACCTCCAGCAGGAGAGAGGGGCTGGAGACTGAGATCAATCACCAATGGTTGAATCAATCATGCCTGAATAATGAAACCTTCATAAAACCCTAACTGATTATGTTTGGAGAACTTCCAGGTTGGTAAACAGATTGAAGTGCTGGAAGGGTGGTATACTCAAAGAAGGCATGGAAGCTCCAAGCACTCACTCACACTCACTCACACACACACACACTCACACACACACACACCCCATGCCTTGCCCTATGCACCTCTTCCATCTTGCTGTTCCTGAATTGTGTTTTGTAATAAACCATATCGATAATTACACTGTTAATGGACTAAACACTCCAATTAAAAGGCAGAGAGTATCAGAATGCATTTTAAAATACAAGTCTCAACTCAATGCACTCTACAGAAGACATATTTTAACTCTATAAAGATATTTTATAAGTTGTAAGCATAAGGAGCTTAAAGTGGCTGCATTAATATCAGAAAAACTAGACTTCAAGACAACAAGTATTACCAGAGATAAGGAGAGACATCTCATAATGATAATAGGATCAATTCACCAGGAAGATGTAACAATCCTAAATATGGATGCACCTATTACCAAAATCCTTCCAACAGCCCATGAAGCCTCCTCAAGCTGCAACTTACCTTGACAACTTAACCTGGTGCCACTCTCTCCCACCACTTTGCCTTCTTCTCTAGCTCAAATCATCCACACACTTTTCCATCCTTTGAGCTCTGCATCACTTTAATCCTCCCTTGCTTCCAACTTTTACCTTTTACTTCTCTCACTTCAACTTTTCTTCTTTAGGGTCTGAGCCTAAATATCACCTTCTCTAAGAATTTTCCTTTGACTATCTTCCAGACGGGAGGCTGACATATACTTGTGTGCTTCCTTCACCCCTGCCCGTCTCAGGACTTCAATTACTATCTCATGTCTCTATCTCCTGCTGGATTATATTCATGGAAGCCAGGACTGTACATTTTTTCTTGGCTGCTCTAATCCCAAGGCTCAGTTACTATACATATAATTAAAAACATGAGGAATGAGGGACTTCCTTGGCGGTGAGTGGTTGAGACTCTGTCTTCCGATGCAGGGGGTGTGGGTTTGAACCCTACGATCCCATATGCCTGCCTTGTGGGCAAAAAACCAAAACAAAAAACAGAAGCAATATATTACAAATTCTATAAAGATTTTTAAAGTAGTCCACACACAAAAAAAAAATTCTTAAAAAAATGAATAAGGTCTGGGCTGAGGTTCTGTAACTCCTCCATTGGGTTTTAGAACTCAAAATCTGTAGGATCTGGTCTTCTGAATGGGACGAATTAAATACGATACAGTCAGGAAACAGTTTTCCTCCTGCTGCTGCCCTCCAGGACACTGTCAGTTAGGTCTCTCTTCCCCTCTCCCGAGAGGCACCTCAGGTAGATACTACACTCTTTTAGTCCCTTTGAGGCACTCAAAGCACAGATTCATTTCAGGCAATAAGTTGTTCTGTCCTTTGAAATCAAAACTTCTTCCTTGCTCTTCCACTCTTCTCATCTCAAAGCTGTTTCTGACAACTCCAGAGCTGAAGTCGGGAGAGGACCAGTGAGATGACAAGGGGCGAAGGCCTTTGTACTTAGCTCATGCTCTTTATAGCCTTTGGCTTTGTCCTAAGGCCTGCTCTTTTGTGGGAGGGGTTAGTGGGTCCTTCCGGTATCTCCACCTTACTACATACTGCCCTAATGCAGACCACTGTGCTCTTCTCCTGACTTTTTGTTTTTAGTTTTTATTGGAGTATAGTTGATTTACAATGTTGTGTTAGTTTCTGCTGTACAGCATAGTGAATCAGTTATCCATGTACATGTTGTTGTTCAGTCACTAAGTCCATGTGACCTCATGGATCAAAGCATAATGGGCTTCCCTGTCCCTCACTATCTCCTGGAGTTTGTTGAAACTCACATCCATTGAGTCAGTGATGCCATCCAGTCATCTCATTCTCCATCACCCACTTCTCCTCCTGCTCTCAATCTTTTCCAGCATCAGGGTCTTTCCAATGAGTCGGCTCTTTGCATCAGGTAGCCGAAGTATTGCAGCTTCAGCTTCAGCATCAGTCCTTCCACTGAATATTCAGGAATGATTTCCCTTACGATTGACTGGTTTGGTTTCTTTGCAGTTGAAGGGACTCTCAAGAGTCTTCTCCAGCATCACAATTCAGAAGTATCAATTCTTCAGCAATCAGTCTTCTATATGGTCCAAATCTCACATCCATATATGACTATTGGAAAAACCATAGCTTTGACTATATAGACTTTTGTTGGCAAAGTGAGGTCTCTGCTTTTTATATACTGTCTAGGTTTGTCATAGCTTGCCTTCCAGGAGCTTTTTAATTTCACGTATATCACCCTTTTTAAAAAAATTTTCCCATAAAGGACATTATAGGTATTGAGTAGAGTTCCCTGTTCTTCTTATTATATATATATATATATATATATAGTAGTGTGCATATGTCATCCCAATTTCCCAATTTATCCCTCCAATCCCTTTCCCCACTGGTAACCGTAAGTTCTGTATCAGTGACTCTGTTCTGTAAGTAAGTTCATTTGTATCATTTTTTTTTAGATTCTACATATCAGCAATATCATATGGTATCTGTCTTTCTCTGTCTGACTTGCTTCACTTAGTATGATAATCTCTAGGTCCATCCATGCTGCTGCAAACGGCACTATTTCATTCTTTTTATGGCTGAGTAATATTCCATTATATATAAGTACTATATCTTCTTCATCTATTTACCTCTCAATGGATGTTTAGGTTGCTTCCATGTCTTGGCTATTGTAAATAGTGCTGTTATGATCACCAAGGGTGCATGTATCTTTTTTAAGTAGAGTTTTCTCTGGATATATACCCAGGACTGGGATTGGTGGATCATATGGTAGTTCTTCCCAGGTAGCTCAGTGGTAAAGAATCTGCCTGCCAAGTGGGAGATGTGGGTTCAATCCCTGGGTCAGAAAGATCCCCTGGAGAAGGAAAGGGCAACTCACTCCAGTATTCTTGCCTGGGAAATCCCATGGACAGAGGAGCCTGGCAGGCTACAGTCTATGGGGTCACAAAAGAGTTGAATATGACTTAGCGACTAAACAACAACAATGGTAGTTGTATTTTTAGTTTTCTAAAAATACCCTATTATTCTCCATATGGTTGTACCAATTTNCCAGTATTCTTGCCTGGGAAATCCCATGGACAGAGGAGCCTGGCAGGCTACAGTCTATGGGGTCACAAAAGAGTTGAATATGACTTAGCGACTAAACAACAACAATGGTAGTTGTATTTTTAGTTTTCTAAAAATACCCTATTATTCTCCATATGGTTGTACCAATTTACATTCCCTCCAACAATACAGGAGGGTTCCCTTTTTTCCATACCCTCTTCAGCATTTATTGTTTGTAGACTTTTTGATGATGGCCATTCTGACCAGTGTGAAGTCATACCTCATTGTAGTTTTGATTTACATTTCTGCCGACTCCATTGGAATTCTTCCTTCCTTCATAGCTGAGGTTCCTTCAGATGCTCAGCTACCCTCCAGAGTCTAACTATCCCACAGCTGATGAAAGTACCGCTACTCCAACTGCTGGTCTCTAGTGCTCATTCAGACATCAAGCACTGCTCCAGGTAGGAGGCAGATGGCAGTCCTCTTGATCTCTAAATTCCAGGTAACATGTCAGGCTCAATTCTTGCTACCTTGGTGGCAGCTGGGGTTGGCTGGCATGTTTCTACTGTTCACCAGGCTGCGCCATAGGCTCCCAGCTTCCGGCACCAGAATTCTCTCCAGGAGGTTCACCTGAAGGGCCTCTTACTTGGTTTCCTGTGAATGCCTTTGGAACAGTCTTTTCCTCTGACACTCACACCACTGCCCCATCACCTTCTCTTAGATAGCCTGAGGTGGGTAATGGAGTTGAAGGTCCAAGATCATTTTGGCCATCTCCTAAGAAGTGTTGCTGTAGATCGTGGGGATATTTATCACTCCCTGTTTTTCACTCTGAGGCTTTAGACAAAATTGCCAGGCACAGATGAGGCCCTGCTTCATATCCAGTTATACTTGTCAACCTCACCGCCTGCTCTAGTTTAATATTAAGAATTTGAAGATGCATTAAGAAGTCAGAGAAAGACAAGTATAATATCACTTATATGTGGAAGCTGAAAAACAAACAAGTGACTCTGACAGAGACTCACAGACATAGAGAACAAACCAGTGGTTACTGGTGAGGAGAGGAAAGCGGGAGGGACAGAATGGGGGAGGGAATTAAGAGGTACAAACTACAAGGATAAAATAAATAAGCTACAAGGATATGTTATACAACACAGGGAATACAGCCAATAGCTTAAGATAACTATAACTGGAGTAGAGTATAACATTTAAAAATTGTAAATCACTGTGTTGTACACTTGAAACTTACATACGGTAAGTTAGATTCACTGTTAGAATAGTTAGATTTACTATGTGTGCTAAGTCACTTTGATTGTGTCCGACTCTTTGTGACTCTATGGACTGTAGCCCACCAGGTTCCTCTGTCCATGGGGATTCTCCAGGTAAGAATACTGGAGTGGGTTGCCATGCCCTCCTTCAGGGGATCTTCCCAACCCAGGGACCAAAGAGATGTGGCTCTTTTACATCTCCTGCACTGATAGGCAGGTTCTTTACCATTAGTGCTACCTGGAAAGCCCACGTTAACTATACCTCAAAAAAAAAAAAAAAAAGTTAAAAAAAGAATATGAAGATACAGAACATTCAGGAGATGTCTAGGAGACAGATAAAAAATGTCACAGAACTCTGCTTCTCATGTTGGAGGGTATGGCTAGACAGACACTAGAAGTCATAGCATACCCATCTTGAGCATCAATTTTCATATTAAAATACAGATCTGTCATGAAGTAAAATGAAAAATTTTGGAAAGGGTAAAAAACAGAAGCTTTTAAATAAATTTAGTTTACCATCAGCCACTTTATCTATAGATTCTAGGGATGGTACATGGAAACCCTTGGGAATTTTTTGAGAGAAGTATTTTGGAGATAGCTGAGTCCTTAAAAAATGGGTGCTACCCTTCTGGAAGTTGTCAGGAGCACTGTTGAGGCAAATGGAGAAACACTGTAGAGATATTAGGTCACCTTGACTGCTCCATAAACCAGCTGAGAGAAACTTTCTAAGCCTTCTTTTTAATACTAAGATTGAAGAGAGAAGAGGGGGAATCTAACAGGACTTCTGGTCACTCTTGAAAAAGCAGGTCTAGATCTCTAGATCAGGAGCAAGTACCAACAGAGTTTTAGTTTGAGTATGACTTTCTGTGTGTTTGTTCTTTTGAAGATTGCCTGAGCTATGTTTGTTGTTTTTGGCTGCCCAACAGCAGAACAAAAACAAAACACCTTGAAAATAATTGGGTCATTTGTAGCGACATGGATGGACCTAGAGTCTGTCATACAGAGTGATGTAAATCAGAAAGAAAAAATCAAGTGCATATATATATCCATATAGAATCTGGGAAAATGGCACAGATGAGCCTATTTGCTGGCAGGAATACGGATGAAGAAGCAGAGAGCAAACTTTTAGACAAACCAGGGGAAAGAGGGTGGAATGAATTGAGTAGCATGGACACACGTATACACCACTGCTGCTGCTGCTAAGTCACTTCAGTCGTGTCCGACTCTGTGCAACTCCATAGACGGCAGCCCACCAGGCTTCCCCGTCCCTGGGATTCTCCAGGCAAGAACACTGGAGTGGGCTGCTATTTCCTTCTCCAATGTATGAAAGTGAAAAGTGAAAGTGAAGTCGCTCCGTCGTGTCCAACTCTTAGTGACCCCATGGGCTGCAGACCACAGGCTCCTCCATCCATGGGATTTTCCAGGCAAGAGTAGTGGAGCGAGGTGCCACTGCCAGTGCATATATACATTACCATGCATAAAATACCTAGTGGGAGAATAGCGCTGCAACACAGGGAGCTCACCTCTGCGTACTGTGATGACCTGGAGGCGTAGGATGGGTTTGGGAGTGGGTAGGAGGCTCAAGAGGGAAGGAATATATGTTTACTTATAGCTGATTCTCATTGTTGTACACAGCAGAAACTAACACAACACTGTAAAGCCATTATACACCGATTATAAAACAAAACAAACAAAAACACCTTGAAAACGAAAGTATCAAGTGCCTCTAAGGAGCAAGGAGGAAGAGAGCCATGAAAACTGGCCTTCTCACTCCACCACAGCCCTCAGAAGACTCAGTAGATGGGGTAGATTTGAAGGAGAAAAGAGAAACAGGCAGTATCTAAAGGGGGTGGCTGGCGCCTGAGGCAAAACCTTTAGGGGCCTAAAGAATGGAAGGCTTCACGGTTCCTTAGCACAAAACAAAACATAACAGCCTCCAGCGATTTACGACCTCTGTTGAGCAAGCCAACTGCACTGGTAGAGAACAGCTCATCTCTAAATTTAACTTCCAATTCCCCCAAGAATTCATAGTCTTACGATGTACCTGGTTTTCCTTCCAATGCTATTCAGTGATGTGAATCAAGTTGTACATGCTATTTTAATATGATGCCTACCTTTCTTAAGAATCTTCTTCACTTTCACATAGTTCCCCTGTTTGACATACTCATGAAGCTGTGCTTCCAAGGAATCATTTCTTAAGGAACCAAGCTGAACAGGACAGGGGACTGGAAGGTGAATAGCCCGAGACATCCTGTTTCAAAAGAAAGCAACATACTTATTTCTAATGGAACCAGAAACGCAAGGAAAAAGGTTCGATTCTTTTACATTTCTTTCACTTCTTGTCCATTTTCATTTATAATGAATAGGATTGGGGGACAATTATGGAAATTCTCCAAGATTACGGATTTCTCTGACAGTCCGGCAGTTAAGACTCCGAGCTCCTGAAGCGGGGGATCTGGGTTTGATCTCTGGTCAGGGAACTAAAATCCTGCATACCTTGAGGTATGGCCAAAATTAAATAAATAAAAATAAATTCTAAAAGATTAAATTTTATTCTCAATGTTACTGTTGAAATTGAAGAACTCAATATTTTTGTCAATTCCTGGGAGTGAAAACGGAGAAGGCAATGGCAACCCACTCCAGTGTTCTTGCCTTGAGAATCCCAGGGATAGAGGAGCCTGGTGGGCTGCAGTCTATGGGGTCGCACAGAGTCAGACACGAGTGAAGCGACTTAGCAGCAGCAGCAGGGAATGAAAAAGTGATGATACCAAGAAGTAGAATTAGAAATACACATTTATTGCATCATCAAGACCATTAGGAAGAGTATTAACTTGTGAGTGTGTGTTTTGTTTTGGCCTTGAGGCTTATGGGATCCTATTTCCTGGACCACGGATTGAACTTGAATTCTTGGCAGTGAAAGTGGGAAGTCCTAACTGCTGGACTACCAGGGAATTCCCAGGAGGGCATTCACTTTGAAAAGTTAGGGTCAAGTGGCTAAGACTTGGCACTCCCAATGCAGGGTACCCAGGTTTAATCCCTGGTAGAACTAGATCTCACATGCCAAAACCAGAAGATCCTGCATGTTGCAACTAAGGCCCAGTGCAGCCAAAATAAATACAAATAAATATTTTAAAAATTCTGCACCACAATAACTCTTGTCCAAAAAAGAACAAACAGTATACAAATGCAGTCATTTATGTAGAAGGTAGACAGTCTGTGGATTGGGTTCAGAGTTCAGACTGAAGTTCTCAACCTGGCTGTGTCACTTCCCTGTGTGATCTTGAAGAAATTATTTAACCTTTCATGGGCCTCAGTTTCCTCATCTATAAATGGGAGTACTCTGTAAAGTGCTTAGAACTCTGCCTGGAACCAAGGAACTCTCTATAGTTAGCTGCTACTATGCACACTAGAACCTATGCACACTAGAATGTTAACTGCACCATTTCACATTACCACCAGCAGTGAAAGAGGGTCCCAATTTTTCCAGATCTTCATCAATACTTAATTCTTATTTTGTTCTTTAAATAATAGTCATTTTAGAAGGTCCCTGATGGTCCAGTGGTCAAGAATCCACCTATCAATGAACAGAACCTGGGTTGGATCCCTGGTCTGGGAAGATCCCACATGCCTTGGGGCAACTAGGTCCCTAGGCAACAACTACTGAGCCCACACTCTAGGAGAAACCCGTCCACTGCAACAAAGTGGCCCCCATTTCCCCAACTAGAGAAAAACCTTCAGCAGTAACTAAGACCCAGTGCTGGCAAAAATAATTATTTTTAAAGTGATTTAATGTTTTATTTAATTGCATTTACACCAATAAATGACATTTTGACATAAAATATTCAAATCTCCAGACCTGCTTGTTTCATACGTTTCCTGCTGCTAAGTCGCTTCAGTCGTGTCTGACTCTTAGCGACCTCATTAGACGGCAGCCTGCCAGGCTCCCCATCCCTGGGATTCTCCAGGCAAGAATACTGGAGTGGGTTGTCATTTCCTTCTCCAATGCATGAAAGTGAACAGTGAAAGTGAAGTCGCACAGTCGTGTCCGACTCTTAGCGACCCCATGGACTGCAGCCCACCAGGCTCCTCCATCCATGGGATTTTCCAGGCANCCTCCATCTTTGCCACCCAACCCAAATCATTGCTCTCCTGGACAGGCGTCTGAGTCGTTGGGATCACAAATACGACTTCTACAAGACTCAGTTCTTGCAGTTCTCAGCACAAAGGCAAGCAACATCTGGCCTGGATTGAGTAACAAAGCGAATGCTCCTCTGTTCTTTTTAGACAGCGAAAACTGACAAGGCACTGTGTTTGTCTTTCTACCCTCGCTGGCTAGGCGCTCTGGGCAAAACAACTCTGCAGCAACTATAGTGTCAAGGGTTTAGTAGTGCGCGGGAGGCAAAACTTTACCTCTATTCTATCAGTCTCTGGCCCAGCCTGAAAATTACACTGGAATACACAGTTTAACAGGACAAAACCATACTAATTTATTTAACTGAAGTTTATCTGACACAAGAGCCCTCATAAGGAAATGAAGACCCAAATGAGTAGAAACCTAAATGTTTTTATATTAAGTTGAACGAAAGACAGACAATTGTGGAGAAGCGTGTAGCATACATGAGGAGGTTAAAAAAGATAATGACTTTAACAAGACCTGTTTGTGCAGAAATCTCTGGGCGTTATCCCTCTTCTCTGGAATATTTCTTTCCCCTGTGTTAGCAAGGGAGGCCAGACCACTCTTCTTACGTATTTGCTGTTTTTTAGTGCTTCTGGCTTAAAAATAATCCTGCTACAGTGACACAGTTGGGAGTGGCATATTTTGCAGCCTCTTGGTATTTATTTTCCTCTTAGTCTGTATGATTTTTTTAAGTGCTTTGTTTTGTATTTTGGGAGGGTATTTTTAATTATTACAATAGTGTTAAATTTCTCCTGTAGGTAATTAGGAAAATACAGAAAAGCATTTAAGATGCTTAAAGGAAATGCATCAAAATGCAAAGCAACATATGTTAGTATAATACACAAGACTGGATTAATGTGTTTTTCCTACATATTCTGAAACATGACTATAATATTGGGTTTCCCTGGTGGCTCAGGGAAACTTTAACCCTAATTATACACATTTATTGCCCAAAGTATATTCGTACATTTTGATCGGGAAATGTCATTTAATTGTAGAAAGTAAGAGAAAGACAGTGCCCTATGCACACAGTATTTATTATATAATTACAAAAAATCAAAATCACCCCCAAATCCTAGAATCAAAGCAGCAGGGAAATGGAGTGTTAAACATACAATAGTAAGAACATGAAAGACACATTATATTTTAGTGAACAACATGAAAGACNCCTATGCACACAGTATTTATTATATAATTACAAAAAATCAAAATCACCCCCAAATCCTAGAATCAAAGCAGCAGGGAAATGGAGTGTTAAACATACAATAGTAAGAACATGAAAGACACATTATATTTTAGTGAACAACATGAAAGACAAAAGGTTAAGAGGAGAAAAAGATATGAAATGGTATGTATACCATGACTGCAATTTTGTAAGAATGCATATCCTTAAGGAAAAGTACTGTAAAGAAGTGCACTGAAATGATATCTGTGTAACAGGTTGTGAAATACAGGAGGCAGACTTTCAGTAACACTGTTAGACTCTTTTTGCTTCATAATGAGAAGACCAAGTCCTGGTGGAACCACTGTAAGAAATACGTGGCACCGTATTCAGTTCTAAACACAGGCTTTAGCATCAGATAGACTTAGGTTCAAATTATGACTTTACCATATTTTAGGTATCTGTGCTTGATTTTATCCTCTCAAAACAATGATAATTATTAGTGCATTCAACATGCCAGCAAATTTGGAAAACTCAGCAGTGGCCACAGGACTGGAAAAGGTCAGTTTTCATTCCAATCCCAAAGAACGGTAATGCTAAAGAATGTTTAAACTATCGCACAATTGCACTCATTTCACACACTAGCAAAGTAACGCTCAAAATTCTCCAAGGTAGGCTTCAACAATACATGAACCAGAACTTCCATGTTCAAGCTGGATTTAGAAAAGGTATAGGAACCAGAGATCAAATTGCCAATATCCATGAGACTATAGAAAAAGCAAGAGAATTCCAGAAAAACATCTACTTTTTCTTCATGTTTTTTCTATGTTAAAGCCTTTGACTGTGTGGATCAAAATAAACTGTGGAAAATTCTTTAAAAGATGGACTATCAAACCACCTTACCTGCCTCCTGAGAAACTCATATGCAGCTCAAGAAGCAGCAGTTAGAACCATAGAACAACAGACTGGTTCAAAATTAGGAGAGGAATATGTCAAGACTGTGTATTGTCACCCTGCCTGTTTAACTTCTATGCAGAATATATCACTCGAAATACCAGGCTGAATGAAGCTCAGGCTGGAATCAAGACTGCCAGGAGAAATATCAACAATCTCAGATATGCAAATGACACCACCCTAATGTCAGGAATCAAAGAGGAACTAAAGAGCCTCTTGATGAAGATGAGAGAGGTAAAGTGAAAAAACTGGCTTAAAACTCAACATTCAGAAAACTAAGATCGTGGTATCTGGTCCCATCTTTAATGGCAAACAGATGGGGAAACAATAGAAACAATGATAGACTTTATTTTCTTGTGCTCCAAAATCACTGCAGATGCTAACTGCAGCCATGAAATTAAAAGACGCTTGCTCCTTGGAAGCAAAGCTATGAGAAACACAGACAGTGTGTTTAAAAGCAGAGACATTACTTTGCCTACAAAGGTCTGTATAGTCAAAGCTATGGTTTCTCCAGTAGTCATGTATGGATGTGAGAGTTGGACCATAAAGAAACCTGAGCACCAATGAATTAATGCTTTTCAGCTGTGGTGTTGGAGAAGGCTCTTGAGAGTCCCTTGGACTGCAAGATCAAACCAATCAATCCTAAAGGAAATCAACCCTGAGTATTCATTGGAGTGAGATGCTGAAGCCAGTACTCTAGCCGCTTGATGCAAAGAGCTGACTCACTGGAAAAGACTCTGATGCTGGGAAAGATTGAGGCTAGAAGAAGGGGACAACAGAGGATGAAATGGTTGGATGGCATCGAAGACTCAATGGACATGAGTTTGAGCANTTGGAGTGAGATGCTGAAGCCAGTACTCTAGCCGCTTGATGCAAAGAGCTGACTCACTGGAAAAGACTCTGATGCTGGGAAAGATTGAGGCTAGAAGAAGGGGACAACAGAGGATGAAATGGTTGGATGGCATCGAAGACTCAATGGACATGAGTTTGAGCAAACTCTGGGAGCTGGTGAAGGACAGGGAAGCCTGGTGCTGCAGTTCATGGGGTCGCAAAGAGTTGGACATGACTGGGCAACTGAACAACAATAATAATAATTATAGTGAATATATGTCCATATGTGTGTGTATATATATATAAATATACACACACATATTAATATATTGACACAGAATAAAACAGCTCCATGACCAACTACCTCAAGGCCCCAGATAAGCCAGGGTGGAGAGGAGCAGCCCACCCCTCAGCAGAGCGGGTGTTTGGAGCTCCTGCACTCCTGGGTAGGGGCGGCACCAGCGCACACCCCTCTCTCTCAGACCATGACTGCCTCTGCCAACTAAGATGTTCTGTCCCAACAGACAGGGCACTCAGTCTGTGAGTCTCACCCCATCTCTGAATTTCCATTCATATCTTTGCCTCATGGGAGTCAAGGAGAGAGTGTGTTCAGAAATATAATATGTGGCAGTAATTTTTGAAAGCTGCCTTTTGTTATATAAGCTCACTGAGCAGGTCTGACGGTTAAGAAGTCCATGGTGCTGACAACTGCATCTAAATGTCTATTACCAGCCTGAGCAACTCTATAGACACTCTACACACACACACCCTATGTCTCGGGGAGCCAAACCCATTCTGCAGCACTTCAGATGTAACACTGGCCCTGGTTTTACATTTCCCATCCACAGGGCTCTGCAGTATAAACCATAGTCACTCTACTTAGACACCTGCTAGATACTGTCATCCACAAAGTGTGACCCAGCCCACCGCAGTTATATGTTATACTTTCACTATTGATCTACCATTCTAATTTCATTCCAGATGGTTTGCTGTTTCCAGGGTATTGCTGTTTCCATGAATGGCAGGCTGGCCACAGCGCTGAATCCTCTATGACTGTGTCCCCCCAAGGTATGATTTCACAGACATTCTAAGGCTCTTTTTTGCTATGCTGAGGAAGTCTTTTTCTTTTTTTAAAAAAACTTTATTGGCGTATAGCTGACTTATAATGTTGTATTCGCTTCTACTGTACAGCAAAGTGAATCAGTAATACATATACACAGATCCACTCTTTTTAAGGTTATTTTCCCATAGAGGCCATTACAGAGTACTGAGTAGAGCTCCCTGTGTTATACAATAAATCCTTATGGGAACTCTATTTCTGATGACCACATTGCCTACTCCAGTGTTTTCAACATTCACAAAGTACCCATGAGTCTCTATGAGTGCCACTAATGATGAAAGAAACAAAAACAAAAACCTGTTCTCAAGTTGTTGCTGCTGCTGCTAAGTCGCTTCAGTCGTGTCCAACTCTCTGCGACCCCATGGACAGCAGCCCACCAGGCTCCTCTGTCCATGGGATTCTCCAGGCAAGAGTACTGGAGTGGGGTGCCATCGCCTTCTCCGTCTCAAGTTGTTCCTCATACGAAACTAGTCACAGCCACCTAAACTTAAGGTGCCAGCAACTAGCCTAAGGCATTGGAGATGCTAAGAGTAATCATGTGGAGATNCCACCAGGCTCCTCTGTCCATGGGATTCTCCAGGCAAGAGTACTGGAGTGGGGTGCCATCGCCTTCTCCGTCTCAAGTTGTTCCTCATACGAAACTAGTCACAGCCACCTAAACTTAAGGTGCCAGCAACTAGCCTAAGGCATTGGAGATGCTAAGAGTAATCATGTGGAGATAGAGTCTCCCTGTAATACATAAGATCACAAACTGTAGAGGAAATAGACCTGCCAGAATTAGAGGGAAAAAGTAATGAGCACTAATCCAAAGGTTAAGGACGACATTATGACTGCAGGATCCTATACACCTTTGCCTTTGTGGACCCTTCCTCCATTAAAAATGTATTAATATAAAAAGATGACATTGTTATATACATTTTCTTCCACCTAAAAATTCATCTTTTTTTCTTCTGATTTTAAAAGAAGTGCCTTATGCAGCACTGTGCCTACAGTACCAGGAGTAATGTTTAAGTCCATCTTAGATTCTGTGGCAGTCTGGGTGGATCCCAGGCAGCTGCAACAAGAGAGAGCTCAATGTCAAAGATTGATGAGGGAAGGCAGGGCATTCCAGGAAAGGGAAGCATGTTATAGAAGTAATACAGCAAGACCTTCTGGAGACTTTTTCAAAATAAGGGAGAAATGATGGCCAACAGAATATAATGTGAACAACATGTAATTTTACAAGTTTTGGTAACCACCAATAAAAGGCTAAAAGAACTGAAAAGTTTTAATAACAATGCTTTTCTTTCCCCACACACCCAAAATGGCATATAACTGCAAAATATAACCAGCCTAAAAAAAAATTGAGATATTGTAACACTCCAAAACTAAAAACGTTCAAAACCATTCAGGTAAACTCAGATCCTAAAGCTCAGACAGCTGAAGTTAAATAAATAATCCTGACAAAACCCAAAAAACCTGTACCTGGCAGAAGAACGTTTCATAGTGGTTTAGTATTTAAGATCTCTATTTCACTACTTCTGTGTATTATACTCACCACTACCCACCGCATTAGAGAGCCACTAGACCCCTTTTAGAAAACATCTTGAACGATTTGTCTTTAAGATACAAAGAGGACAGGGGAAAGCGCCAACACAGTCCCCCACTATCACAAATTATGCAACCGAGTTATCCACATCTGGGGAAATCGCTGGGGTCAACAGATCTAGGGTGCAATGGATGAGCCTCGCCCCGGGAAAACCACCTGACCCTGGTTATCTTCCCCGAGGCTGACCTTGGCACTACCCGCTGCTGCGCACACCACTATATTAAGGTCTGGGTCACTCCTGAAACGACTCCAATTGACCTTTATCTTAGCGATCCAAATAAACATATTTTCGAACTATATATTAGCTTTTTGGTTTTTTTTTTTTAGTATTGTTAATAGATAAGCCCGTATTTCCGGAGAACGCCGTTGCAAATGCCCTGAGCCATCCCTGTATCTACGCCACCGCGCCCCCTGCCGGCCGCTTCCTCCAACAACTCGCCGCGCCCGGATCCTTTCCCGACAGAAACGCACCGCGTCCCCCAAGGCAGGCTAACTGAAGGTCTTCGGATCGCCCAGTGTGGAGTCTCTTGGGGCACACCCAAGCGGTAAGAGTTGTTTAGTCGTCAGTCGACTTCATCCTTGCCTGGCTCCCAACGGTTCAGACCAGATCAGGTACAGGAGCCGGGCATCCGACTCGAGAATATCTTGGCTAAGGGCTTGGGGTTGGACTCCGGTGTTCACGCTGCACGATTCGAGATAAGCTTCTCCTCTCAGAATCAGTTTGTGTCAGATCCCTCACTGAGCGCAGGCCTCACCCAGGCTTTATTTCCTGCCCCTGCCCTGTAAACATCCCCCATCCTCCTCCGAGAATGGGTAGAATGCCCAGGGAATAGACGGAATCCATTCCTACCGTTGCCCTCTGGACTTTTCCTTTCTCGTCATCTCTGTGTTTGGCTAAGTTATATATATATATATATATATATATATCCTGTTTTGTTGCTATTCTATTCTCCCAACATTTTATGTTTTGAACCAAGGTAAGTTTCTCTTGCCTCCTGACTACTTATTGACAGAGGGGAGCCTGACCTTTCAGGTCTCTAGATTCTTCAGACTCTAGATACCATGTGACCCATTAGCCCCTCAACCATCTCATCTTCCTTACTGCATGTGGTCCCAGATCCTACTCTCGGTCTCCCCAGCATTGCTGGAGGAAGTTGTGATCCTCCTCCCTCAAATTCATGCAAACTGCAGTCACATCTTCACTGTTATTTGGCATTTTTCTTATACATATCTTTTCAGTCCCCTCTATCCTCATGTTTTAAACCTCCACCTAAACCAGTGCTTCTTAGTGACTATGCCACTGCTCTCAAGGGGTGATTTTGAAAGTTTGTCAGGACATTTCAGTTTCCTTGGAAAGCCAGGCCAAGCATTTGCATATTAAAACACTTTTTAATAATATTTTATTTCTCCTTTATATTACAGTTAGAACATTTACATCAATTGTGGGGGAACTTATATAACATATTTCTAGGAACATCTTGAATATTCGTATTTTCCATGAATATCTTATGAACAGTAAAGGAAATATTACTATTTGTTATAAAAAGGGACCCTAAGGTTTTACAGAATTGAGAACCACAATCCTAATCCAATCACATCCATTCTTTTTATAGGAGTGAGAACAATTTAGCTTCTCCTTTATTTCAAAAGTACAAATGAATGCTTTTCCCACCAGTGCTTCTCAAAGTGAAAGCGTCCACATCATCTACTGAACCAATGTTTGGCTATGAGATCTGGGTGTTGCTGTGCCCTCCTCCAGGGGATCAAGAGGGATCTTCCCCACCCAGGGGTCAAACCTGCATCTCTTATATCTCCTGCACTGGCAGGCGGGTTCTTTACCACTAGCGCCACCTGGGAAGCCCCTCATTCCACGTTCGCTCCCAATTCCCTCATCTAGGAGCTTAGCCCTTTCCACTGACCTGGCTTTAGCATCTCTCTTTTCAAACATATACAAGTGTCCCTTATTGAGAAAATAAACTTTTTTCAATTCCACAGTCCCCCTGCAGTACTATTCTCTTATTTTTCTTCCCTGGATCTTAAGAGTTAAGAATTCATTGGTTTACTCAGTAATTAACCTACAATTAAAATAAATGAAATTAAAAAAAATAAAACAAACAGAAAAAGAATTCATTGGTTTAACATCACATTTATGGAGGAGCTCCTACCTGTTGACACTATTCTATGGTTTTACAGATATTATCTCATTTATTGCTCAACAATTACTGTGTAGGTTGTACAAACAAAAAAGAGCAAAGAGTGTTTTGCTCATCAGTGAATTCTACAAGGATGTATTAACCTGCTGCAGTCACTGACCAACAGTGCACTCTGTGTATCAGAAGAGATTAAGGCGATAAAAGGATGAAGCACTATGTGCTCAGGACCTAGGAAATTAAGACAGTAAGAAGATGCTCTGGGCTTTGGGAAAACAGGCCCTGAGATAGGTGTATCTCAGGAAGAATTTTAATAACCCCAGCTTCTTGCTGTCTTCCCATACAGAGAAAAGCCCTGAAGTCATTAATTTGTGATATCTGTTCTTTGTAAACCAGCAGTAGTCCTTTACCAAGATACCTACTTGACTGCATTCCCCACCAAAAAACATCATACATAAACTAGCCTCTCTCTTGCCTCTTGAGAGCAGTTTCTCAGAGCTACTGAGAAGCTGTTTCCTTGGCTATAGCCCTCAGTAAGACCCTGGTGCAAATTTAACTCACAGTGCTTACACTATGCATTTTTCTTTCTATAGGCAGTTAGCACTATTATTGTCCACTTTAGAGATGAAGAAAGTGAGACAGAAGACAGTTAACTAATTTACCTAAAACCATCCAGTTAAGCAGTAGCAGAACTAGTGAGTTCATGCTCTTAACCTCTACACTCAGTGGTTTATAGACTGATACACAGTTGACCCTTGATCAACATGGGGTTCACTTATATGCAGATTTTTTTCCATAAGTAAGTACCACAGTACTACAGAACCTGAGGGTGTGGATACAGAAGAACTGCAGATACAGAGAGCCAACTATAAATTATACACAGATTTTTGACTGCATGGAGGGTTGGTGCCTCTGCCCCTCACATTTTCAAGGGTCAAACCCTCATTACAGTCAGGGTCTACTAACCTGTAGAGAACATCAGGTTAGAAAAACTGGGAGTATTCATCTCCCCAGAGCAAAACTGGAAAATCCTCCAAAAGTTACAGTCTCTCTGGCATCAGAGAATCTAGAACAAAAGATTAGGATCCTCTCAATGTGATGTGGCGGAGAAGGCAGTGGCAGCCCACTCTAGTACTCTTGCCTAGAAAATCCCATGGACACAGGAGCCTGGTGGGTTGCAGTCCATGAAGTCACTAAGAGTCAGACACAACTGAGCGACTTCACTTTCACTTTTCAACTTTCCTGCACTGGAGAAGGAAATGCCAACCCACTCCAGTGTTTTTGCCTGGAGAATCCCAGGGACGGGGGAGCCTGGTGGGCTGCCGTCTATGGGGTCCCATAGAGTCGGACACAACTGAAGCAACTTAGCAGCAGCAGCAGCAACAACAGCAATGTGATGTGGTCAGTAAGGCAAAGGAAGGTATTCTCAAGCCCTGGGACCAAGGGGAGTGTCCAAGATATACTGATTGTTTAATTTGAAGCAGTCTTCAAACTGATCACCTTGGCCTTCACTCCATCCATGAGGAATTAACGTGGCCAACACATATTATACTTGTTTTCTTGCCATTTCCCCCTACTCCACCAAAAGCAGAAAATGACTGCCTTTTTTTCAAAGGTTACTTCTGCCTACTGATTTTGAAAGTGCTCACCTCTGCTCTTTCTCCAGCTTTTTTTCAGGAAGGTTTGTTCTCCTCTCTTGTTCCCTAATTGCAATTCTGCAAAGCCCAGTCCTTGACTGTTGTATTTCTCAGCTTGCATGCTCTTTCTTCAAAAACTGATCCCACCTCCCAGATGTCTCCCTGGTGCCTCAGTGGTAAAGAATCCACCTGCCAATGCAGGAGACATGGGTTCGATCCCTGGGTTGAGAAGGTCCCCTGGAGAAGGAAAAGGCAACCCATGCCAGTATTCTCGCCTGGCTAATCTCATGGACAGGGGAGCCTGGCGGGCTACAGTCCCTGGGGTGGCAAAAACTGTTAGACATGACTTAGCAACAAAACAGCAAATAACAAGTATTGAACGAGGCCCGTTCCCATAGCTTGCTTCCACATCATCATTTCATACCTTTACGTCTCAGCCCCAGCAGAGACAGGGCAGCCACACCCACAGCCTGGGCTGCTGGTCACCTGATTGGCCTGCCATCTCTCCAGTATGAACAGCCGAGAGCAGACTCCAGACAAACGAGAGTGACTGTAACTGAACACTGCTGGGAGTGGGAACGGCAGAGTATCTTCTGGACTAGACTTTCCATTGACTATGAGCAAAAGGAAGTCTCTGCTGCCACAAACTATCGTGTGGAAGAGTCAGGCGATGAGCTGCAAACTGGGAAAGCGATCCGGTGATCTCTTCACAGACACAGCTGCGCGACTTGGGCTTTTTTACTACACAAAGTTGGTAATCATCATACCTTGCCTACTTTCCACTCCATCCGCGTTTATTTCTCACTTCCCAAAATACTTGTTCTTGGATTTACTTCTCCAAGTAAAGTAGCACAACTCCTTTAAACAGCAGCACGTTTGATTTTTAAAGTAGGATGCGTATATGCATGTTCAGTCGCGTCAGTCGTGTCCAAGTCTTTGCGACCCTGTGGACCGCCAGGCTCCTCTGACCTCTCCAGGGGATCTTCCAACCTGGGTCTCTTATGTCTCCTGCATTAGCAGGCAGGTTCTTTACCACTAGCACCACCCAGGAAGCCCTTTAAAGTAGGGATGTCATCCTAAAAGTAAGTTTTAAACTCATACAATCTTTCATTTACATAATGAAATCACAAGCTCCTGTCTGACCTTGAATTTAAAAGACAGGAAAACAAGAGTCAAAACAGAAAAACATGTTTTGGGAAAGAAGTTTTGATTTTAAAAGTTACCATTCAGCCTTTGGGAAAACTGAAGAGTCCAAAGGAAAAAAAAATCATTGTAAATATATATTTTATGATGTTAAAAAAATTTCCCCTCCCCCACCCCTGTGGTTTATTCATTTATTACCATATCATCCCCCTCACCCTTTAAAAATGTTATTGAAGTATAGCTTATTTGCAACATGGTGTTAAATCCTGAAGGCTTTAAAAATTAATAGTTATAAATATCTACACACAAACATATAACATATTTTTAACTTTAAAGAAAAAAATGAGACTAGGCTATCCACCCTACACTATAATCACAGTATTCACTCATCCAACATCCTCTTATTGAGCCCTCATTTACCGTTTTAAAGGCATTTTCTTTGGAGCTAGAAAATCCAAAGTGGAAAAAAAATAAAAAAGAAAATCCCTGCCCTCTTTATTCTGGTGACTAGCCTGTGAAAAGCACAGGGTGGAGGAGAAGGACTAACATAAAGGGAAAAATCATAATAAAAGGGGACCTAAGTAAGTCCAGTACTCTTACCTGGAAAATCCCATGGATGGAGGAGCCTGGTGGGCTACAGTCCACGGGGTCCCTAAGAGTCGGACACAACTGAGCGACTTCACTTTCATTTTTCATTTTCCTACATTGGAGAAGGAAATGGTAACCCACTCCAGTGTTCTTGCCTGGAGAATCCCAGGGACCAGGGAGCCTAGTGGGCTGCCGTCTATGGGGCTGCACAGAGTCTGACACAACTGAAGTGACTTAGCAGCAGCAGCAGCAGAAGTAAGACCCAGAAAGATGGCTGAGTGCTGAAAAATTAATGCTTTTGAACTGTGGTGCTGGAGAAGACACCACATGATGCATCATCGATTCAAGGGTCATGAGTCTCAGCAAACTGCAGGAGATAGGGACAGGGAAGCCTGGCATGCTGCAAAGAGATTTAGCAACTGGACAACAATGAACAAGGTCAGTTTTTCATTCTAATCCCAAAGAAAGAAAAGGCCAGTTTTCATTCCAGTCCCAAAGAAGGGCAATAACAAAGAATATTCAAACTACTGCACAACTGCAGTCATTTCACATACTAGCAAGATAATGCTCAAAATCCTTCAAGCTAGGCCTTAGCAGTACATGAACCAAGAACTTCCAGAGGCAGAAGCTGAATTTAGAAAAGGCAGGGGAGCCAGAGATCAAACTAGCAACATCTGTTGGATCATAGGAAAAGGAAGGGAATTCCAGAAAACCATCAACTTCTTTTTCATAGACTATGCTAAAGCCTTTGACTGTGTGGATCACAAGCTGTGGGAAATTCTTAAAGAGATGGGAATACCAGACCACCCTACCTGCCTCCTGAGAAACCTGTATGTAGGTCAAGAAGCAACAGTTAGAACCAGACATGGAACAACAGAGTGGTGTAAATTGGGAGAGGAGTATGCCAAGACTGTATATTGTCACCGTGCCTATTTAAGTTCTATGCAGAGTGGTGGTGTTAGTCGCTCAGTCATGTCTGACTCTTTGCGATCCCATGGACTGTAACTCGCTAGGCTTCTCTGTCCAGAAGGATTCTCCAGGCAAGAATACTGGAGTGGGTTGCCATTCCCTTCTCCGAGAGCTCTTCCCAACCTAGGAATCAAACCTGGGTCTCCCAGATTGCAGGCAGATTCTTTACCATCTGTATGTCTATGCAGAGTACATTATTCGAAATGCCAGGCTGAATGAAGCTCAATCTGGAATCAAGATTGCTAGGAGAAATATCAACAACCTCAGATAGGCAGATGACACTGCTCTAATGTCAGGAAGCAAAGAGGAACCTAAAGGTGATGAAGGCGATAAAGTGAAAAAGCTGGCTTAAAACTCAACATTCAAAAAACTAAGATCATGGCATCTGGTCCCATCACTTCATGGCAAATAGATGGGGGAAAATAATGGAAACAGTAACAGAGTTTGTTTTGTTGGGCTCCAAAATCACACGGATGGTGACTGCAATCACGAAATTAAGACACCTACTCCTTGGAAGAAAAGCCTAGACAACGTATTAAAAAGCAGAGATCACGTTGCCGTCAAAGGTCTGTCTAGTCAGAGCTATGGTTTTTCCAGTGGTCATGTACGGATGTGACAGTTGGACCATAAAGAAGGCTGAGCACTGACAAATTGATGCTTCTGAACTGTGGTGTTGGAGAAGACTCTTGAGGGTCCCTTGGACTGCAATAAGATCAACCCTGAAGATTCACTGGAAGGACTGATGCTAAATCTGAAGCTCCACTACTTTGGCCACCTGATACAAGCAACTAACTCACTGGAAAAGACTCTGATGCTGGGAAAGATTGAGGGCAAAAGGAGAAGAGGCCAGAAGAGGATGAGAGGGTTGGATAAAATCACCGACTCAATGGACATGAACGTGGACAAACTCCAGGAGATAGTGAGGATCAGGGAGGCCTAGCATGCTGCTGTCCATGGGGTTGCAAAGAGTTGGACAGAATTTAGTGACTGAACAACAAATAGGTGCTTTACAGTATTATATTAATTTCAGGTGTACAACACAGTGATTCAATATTTTTACAGATTATATTCCAGTTTCTTGGACTCCAAAATCACTGTGGGTGGTGACTGTAGCTATGTAATGAAAAGACGTTTGCTCCTTGGAAGAAAACCTAAACAGCGTACTGAAAAGAGAGACATTACTTTGCCTACAAAGGTCCATGTAGTCAAAACTATGGTTTTTCCAGTAGTCATGTACGGATGTGGGAGCAGGACAATAAAAAAGGCTGAGCGCCAAAGAACTGATGCCTTTGAACCGTGGTGCTGGAGAAGACTTGAGAGTCCCTTGGAAAGCAAGGAGATCAAGCCAGTGAATCCTAAAGGAAATCAGTCCTGAATACTCATTAGAAGGACTGATGCTGAAGCTGAAACTCCAATACTTTGGCTACCTGATGCAAAGAACTGACTCATTAGAAAAGACCCTGATGCTGGGAAAGATTGAGGATAGGAAGACAAGGAGATGACACAGGATGAGATGGCTGGATGGCATCACTGACTCAATGGACATGAGTTTGAACAGTCTCCAGGAGTTGGTGATGGACAGGGAAGCCTGTGGTTCTGCGAATCACGGGGTAGTAAAGAGTCAGACATGACTGAGTGACTTAACAACAAAAAAGAAAGTGNGGATAGGAAGACAAGGAGATGACACAGGATGAGATGGCTGGATGGCATCACTGACTCAATGGACATGAGTTTGAACAGTCTCCAGGAGTTGGTGATGGACAGGGAAGCCTGTGGTTCTGCGAATCACGGGGTAGTAAAGAGTCAGACATGACTGAGTGACTTAACAACAAAAAAGAAAGTGAAAGTCGTTCAGTTGTGTCTGATTTTTTGTGACCCATGGACTATACAGTCCATGGAATTCTCTAGGCCAGAATACTGGGGTAGCCTTTCCCTTCTCCATGGGATAGTCCCAACCAGGGATCAAACCCAGGTTTCACGCATTGGAGGCAGATTCTTTATCAGCTGAGACACAAAGGAAGCCCAAGAATACCGGAGAAGGTAGCCCAAGCCTTCTCCAGGGGATCTTCCCAACCCAGGAATAGAACTGGGGTCTCCTGCATTGCAGGTGGATTCTTTACCAGCTGAGCTATCAGGAAAGTCCAACAACAATAAAGATTATTACAAAATAGTGGCTCTGTTGCCCCTGCGCCATACAATTTACCCTTATTTTTTTATACATATGAATTTGTACTCGTATCTATACCTATCTTGCCCCTCCCTCCTTCCCTCTCCAACTGGTAACCAATAGTTTTTTCTCTGTGTCTGTGAGTCTGCTTCCTTTTTATATACACTAGTTTATTTTTTTAGATTCCACATATAAGTGATAACACAGAGTATTTGTCTTTCTCCATTTGATTTACTTCACTAGCACTGTATACTCTAGGTCTATCTATGTTGTTGCAAACTGCAGAATTTCATTCTTTTTTATGGTTCATTAATATTCCATTGTGTGTGTATATATCTATATCTATATAGATATAAATATATAAATCTTTATCCATCATCTGTTGATAGACATTTAAGTTGCTTCTATATATTAGCTCCTGTAAATAATGCTGTTATGAACATTTGAGTACATGTTATCTTTTTGAATTAGTGTTTTCATTTTCTTTGGATATATACTGAGGAATGGAATTGTTCTATCATATAGTAGTTCTATTTTTAATGTTTTTAGGACCCTCTATCTTCCGCAGTGGATGCACCAATTTACATTCTCATTAAAGGTGTCCAAGTGTTCCCTTTTCTCCACCTTCTCCCCAACATTTGTTATTTGTAGTCTTCTTGATGATAACCATTCTGACAACCATTGTGAAAATCATTGTGATTTTGATCTGCATTTCTCTGATGATAAGCAACATTGAGCTAACATTCATTTACCTGTTGGCTGTCTGTTATCTTCTTCGGAAAAATATCTATTCAGGTCTTCTGCCAATTTTTAAATTGGGTTTGTTTTTTGATATGAGTTATATGAGCTGCTTATATATATTTTGGACATTAACCTCTTATCAGTCACATTATTTGTAAATACTTTGTCCTATTCATTACGTTGTCTTTTTGTTTTAGTAGTTGATGGTTTCCTTTGCTGTGCAAAAGTCTATAAGCTTAGTTAGGTCCCATTTGTTTATTCTTGCTTTTGTTTCTTTTGCCTTAGGAGTCAGATCTTAAAAATATCACTATGATTTATGCCAAAGGGTGTTCTGCCTACGGTTTTTTCTAGGAGCTTTTTGGTTTCAGGTCTGAAATGACAATTTTGAATGGATCAGCCTTCAGTTCAGTTCAGTCACTCAGTTGTTCTTTGCAACCTAATGGATGAGCTTAGGTTCTGATATTTTTTTTTTTAAGGGGAATTATAAAAGCACACAGATTGTTTTCATACTCTAGCAAAGTTAAGGGGCTCCCCTGGTGGCTCAGATGGTAAAGACTCCATCTGCAATGCAGGAGATCGAGGTTTGATCCCTGGGTTGGGAAGATCCCCTGGAGAAGGAAATGGCTACACACTCTGGTATTCTTGCCTGGGTGATCCCATGAACAAAGGAAAACATCTATCCCCAGTAGGACAAACAACTCCACCACAACTCAGAGAAAATGTCTCTTCAGACTTCCATCTCTCTATTTTGTGCCTGAGTGAAGTTTTTTACATTAGGCTATGGGCCAACACTGCCTCAGTCACCGGAGCCTACTTCTTTATCCTCGCTCATCCACAGAGCTAATAGGACTGACATAAATAGGGTGAAAAGCAGCTACCAAAACTACTAAACAGCAATCTAACCCTGGTAAAATCACTTGGGAGGTGGAAGAGAGGCTGGCCTGGTTTCTGCAGTCAATTTTAGGACACAGTAATACCTCTATGTGACCTTGAGCATAGTCTAGTCCGTGCCTATATTGTTCAGTCACTCAGTCGTGTCCAGCTCTTTCGCAACCCCATGAACTGTAGTCTGCCAGGCTCCTTTGTCCATGGGATTTTCCAGGCAAGAATACTAGACTGGGCTGCCAGTTCCTTCTCCATCCTGGGATCGAACTCCTGTCTCCTGCACGAAGGTGGGTTCTTTACCACTGAACCACCAGGGAAGCCCTGTACCTCTATTACTGCCTCACTTTTTCTCTGCCTGGCATTCAGAGCTACTTCACCGACTAGACTGCATGCCTCCAGATCAGGGTTTTTCTTGTTTGTTTCTTTTAAAATAGTTGAAATACAGGAATTCCCTGGCGGTTCAGACTCTGTGCTTCCACTTTAGAGGGCCTGGGTTCCATCTCTGGCTGGGAAACTAAACAAGCCACTCAGCAAAAAAAAAAAAGCGAAATAATACATGTAACTGAGTGTATTACTTTACCCATTAACTTCAAACAGTCATTAAAAGCTTATAGAAAGCATAAAATTTCTTCATAACAGTCCATCTTATGACTGCACTGTAACTCATACAATCATTCCTCTGTTGCTGGACATTTAAGTTGGTTCAGTTTTTCACTAATGTAAATAATTCTGGGTTCTAGGAAGAGATGGTATATTGAATATCTATAAATTTCACTCTCAAAATCCCATGGAAACTGAAAAAAGCAATTTTTAAAAGGCAACAGTTTTCAAGAAGAGAGAGGACAGAAGGGACAACAGTGACATATTTTTGACAGTTACAAATGAGAAATAACTGAACTAGACCAGGAACCCCCAACTCTTAAGCCAGTCCTGGATAAAGCTGAAAACTAACCCAATTGATACTGCAGAATACTCAACTGATACTGCAGAATACCCAGTTGAGACTGCAGAATACTCAATACTCAAAACACTTCAGATTTAACAGTATCAGAGCCTCTAGAGCTAGGTGAAATGGAGATAAACCAAGCTGATGGAAAGCTGTTTCAGAAGAGATGGCCAGACTTCTCTCTCACATGCTGCTGGATAACCAGCCCACGGTGGCACTATTCAAAGTGGTGATAATGGGAGAAGGTACACCTGAGGCTCTCTGGAGAAGTCTTGAAACTCAGGTAAAAGTTCAAACAGTTACTGAAAAGAGGATGTACCTATGCATTCCAAAGGCAGAATGCTGACACCTCCTCCCTCTCATCCTTCATTTGGTTTCCAGAACACTGGTAACTAAGCCTTTACCTTCCAGGATACTGAAAGGTTCCTCTGAGAAATGTAAACACCCTAGAAGAAAGTCCCAAAGATGTCGACATGGGTGTCCCCTACAAAGATGTAGAGAGATCACTCTGCAGGGAAGCAGAGAGACAATACTACCTCACCTTGGCACTCAGAGCTTCCAACCAGCCCCCTATTTGTTAACATGAGGACACAATTGTAACAGCAGCTCAGCCAACCAACCAAAGGAAGACAATATGGCAGAGACAGGCTATGCAAAAAGAAGAAAACTTAAAAAGAAAATAAAAAATAATCATTAAAATATTCAGAGATATAAAAGAAGATTTTGTATCAGAAAAACAAGTATCAGAAGCTATGCCGGGCTTCCCTAGTGGCCCAGTGGATACCAATCCACCTGCCACTGCAGGGGACACAGGTTCAGTCTCTGGCCTGGCAAGATCCCACATGCCTTGGAGCAACAACAGCCCATGGGGCGCAGTCAATGAGCCTGAGTGCCCTAGAGCCCGTGCTCCACAACAAGAGAAGCTGCTGCAATGAGAAACAACAGTGCCACAAGCAGAGCAGCCCTGGCTCACCACAACTAGAGAAAGCCCGTGCAAAGCAACAAAGACTCAGCACAGCTAGAGGAAAAAAAATATAGAAAAAAGCAGAAAGTTAGAACAAAAGAAAAAAGAGGTCCTAAAGATATGACTGTAGAAATAAAAAACTGAATACACAGGTTCAGCAAAAAAGATGAATATATATGTTTTTTTCCTAATCAGAGGACCACTGTAGGAGTTCTAATATCCAATATGGAAAGTTTTTAAAAAATTAAAAACCAAGGGGAGGAAACCACCAAGGAAAAAATTCAAGACAACTTCCCAACACAGAAAGGCTTTCTAAAGGTCAAAAGGGCTTTCATTAAGTGCCCCATACAATGAATGGCTGTAAGATACACTAAGGCACAAAATTAGGAAATTACAGAAAAATGAAAATAAAGAGATAATTCATTTTTTCTAAGAATGAAAAGATAAGTCACACATATCACATAAATAGTGTAAAGAATCAGAAATTATTCTCAATAGCTTCCAGAGGTTTTAAGTCAAAAAAGTGATGCCTTTGAAGTCATGAAGAAAATTTTAACTCCAACCAGTAGAATTTGATACTCATTTAAATTATTTCACCTATGTAGCAGTCCGAAAGAACAATGGGTTTAGATAGAGGAGAAACAGAAGTAGACAGACCTCCAGGAAAAACAAAACAACATTTAAACTAATAAGATTACTTGATATGATTGGCCTTGTGGAAAACAAGAGGCTATAATGGCAACCCACTCCAGTATTCTTGCCTGGAAAATATCATGGACAGAGAATGAGGTCGCAAAAGTTGGACACGACTTAGTGACTAATCCACCACCATCACTGCAGTCCAGTGGTTAGGATTCTGTGCTTCCACAGCAGGGGACACGGGTTCAATCCCAGGTGGCAGAACTAAGATACTGCATTCCTTGATGCACAGCCAAAAACANCACGACTTAGTGACTAATCCACCACCATCACTGCAGTCCAGTGGTTAGGATTCTGTGCTTCCACAGCAGGGGACACGGGTTCAATCCCAGGTGGCAGAACTAAGATACTGCATTCCTTGATGCACAGCCAAAAACAGAAAAGAAAAAGAAAAAGAAGAAGAAAAAAAAACTAAGAACAATAAAATTAAAGGAAACAATGACATTTAATGACAATGCTCTGTTGTGAATAATGTTTGCCTAAGAATAATATAAACTGAATACTGATTTAACCAAATGGTTTTTAAACTATATTAGGAAAAATAGAGAAGAAATGATGGTGCAAGAGGTCTAAATCTTTATTTACCATTATCAAACATAGACAACATCAAAAATAGCATTGAAGCATGTATATTACCACTTGTGAAACAGATCACCAGTCCAGGTTCTATGCATGAGACATGGTGCTCAGGGCTGGTGCACTGGGATGACCCTGGAGGATGGATGGAGAGGGAGGTGGGAGGGAGGTTCAGGATGGGGGACACACCATGTATACCCATGGCTGATTCATGTCAATGTATGGCAAAACTCACTACTATACTGTAAAGTAATTAGCTTCTAATTAAAATAAATTTTTAAAAAATTGTTAACTGGCCAAACTATAATACAAAATAAAAAGAAATCATTTACACAACTGCACAGTTACAATGCATTAAGTAATAATAACATCAGAACACATTTTGGCCACTCGGTACTAGTTAAAAAAAAAAAAGAATGGATGTATTAAAGCAGAGGCCCCCAACCTTTCTGATACCAGGGACTGATTTCATGGAAGAAAATTTTTACACAGACTGGGGTTGGGGAGATTGTGGGGTTGTGTGGGGATGGTTCAGGTGGTAATGAGAGCAATAGGGAGCAGGCAAATGAAGCTTTGCTTGCTCACCAATCACCTGCTTCTGTAGGTCCAGGGAAGGGGGGACCCCTGCATTAAAGAATAATATCCTGCAGACTAGTTTAGAAACAAAGAGGTTCATAAATGTCACAAGAATAAAATTTTAGCTGTTTTTAGAGTGTAAAGTGTCTCCCTTTTAAGGGAACCTGGAGAATGGGAAGCCGCAGAAGAACTTAGTTTAGAAACCTAAAAGGACTGGACTTTCTGGTGGTACACAGGCTAAGAATCCGCCAATGGGAAGCCCTTGCACTGCAGTGAAGAGTAGCCCCTCTCGCCCCAACTAGAGAAAGCCCTGGTGCAGCAATGAAGGCCACCACAACCAAAAACATAAATAAAAATTTTAAACAATAAAAATAAATTTAAAATGAGAAACCTAAAATAACTATTTGGAATATATGTGTTATTTTGATACAAATTTTTAAAACATGCTGCAAAATATATGTACTTTGTGTCTCTCATGTTTCCTTTCAAAGGCTCCAGAACTCAGGTGACTATTGTCAATTACCAGGTGAGTACTTAAACTTAGATGCCAAGTGAGAAATCATATTTAGGCCCCTGGAGACACTGTAAATTACCCTGTCCCATTGCTAAGGGTCAGGAAGGGACTAAATACAGATGGACAAGATCTGTTCTAGGAGAGAAGCAGCAGGAACTGCTTCTGCAAGACAGGTAAGCACGAGTGTGAAGGTCACTAGAAATCTAAATAGCTACATTGGGAAACTAGGCAGAACCAGAATATACCATATCCTGAAAATGAAATGCAGTGAATCAGCAGCATATACAGGAATCCGTTGCCTGCAGACACATTCTAGTTTTCAGCAAAAGAACAGGTTCTCAAAGACACTAGTTGGGGACCTTTAGAAATACATTCAATCCAGATGCAGCATTCATTAGGTAATAAAGAAATCTGTTCAATTTAACTTTCTGAAGTAGAAAGGATTGACAGAAGAGCCCCCTAAAACAGTATAGAAGTCCCAAATTTTGACTGTGCTGGAGAGAAAAATAACTACTTATGAGAATATTTCAACAGCCTCAAAAATCCCGATTTCAAAGTGACTTAAGAGAACAACAGAGAAGTCAGAAATAAACATCAGCCCTCTTTTCCTACCAGAGATAAAAATCAGAAAAGCAAGCCATAAAGCATAAAACACACATAAATCTTCACTACTCACCCGTACACCTCAACACTACTTTTAATCTTTCCCTTAACTTCCGCCCACATTGCAAGAAAAATTCGGCTAAAGTCTCACTTCTCAATCAGTAAACTAGATTCACCAGTCAGAAGACCTCCAAAACTCACAAAACCTCAGTAAGTAAAAAATTAAAATCAAGGTACTACTTGTCAGTAATGATACCAGCTTAAAAAAAAAAAAAAAGACAACTTAAAAACACAATAAAGAGACATGAAAACAAAAGCCAAACAACCACATTAACACGTACACTACTTGTAAATAAGACCCTACTACCATATTCTTTAACAGTAAAACCAAAAACTACTCTTTCCTCTAAAATACAGGGGAAAGCGCGAACGCAGTCCCCCACTACCACAAATTATGCAGTCGAGTTTCCCACATTTGAGGAAATCGCAGGGATCAGCACACCCGGAGTGCAATAGATAAAGCCTCGCCCTGGGAAAACTACCCGCGCGATCACGGTATCTCCCCTGCCAGATAAGTATGACTTGCTGGCCCCGCCTGCCGCCTCAGCCTCACGTTCCAAACACTTCCAACTTACGGTCACTCTCTTCACCGCAACTCTACACACTTACGAAATAACGGTTTCTCCCAACTATAAAGGCCTGACAAGCACATTGCCAGTACCGCAACAGTTGCAAAATAATACAAACGCTTCATAGTACAGTCTGAACAGGGCCAGCCGACGCCGAGCTCATTTACATACTCCGCGCACCTTAGTGACGTCATCCGTAGCACCGACTGTACCGGGGTCTCGTGATAGGCTGACTGACGCCCACGGAGGCGCTCGGGGCCCCTAAGCCCCGGGGCCGGGAATGTGACCCACCTTTGTGACAGAACAGATTGTAGGGATGCGATGAGCTTTGAGACTGGGTGGGGCGGGAATAGTCCAAATTGTCCAGATGCGCCTAATGTAATCAAAGGCTCTTAGGGAGAGGTTACATTATCAACTGACCGAAGACACTAAACTGGTGGCTTTGGAAATGGAGGGGTGAATTGAAGTGGCTCAGTCGTGTCCGACTCTTTCCGACCCCGTGGACTGTAGCTTACAAGGCTCCTCTGCCCATGGAATTTTCCAGGCAAGAGTACTGACTCGAGTGGGTTGCCATTTCCTTCTCCAGGGGATCTTCCCGACCCAAGGATCAAACCCGGGTCTCCCTCATTTCGGGCAGACACTTTACTGTCTGAGTCACCAGGGAAGCCATCTGAAAATGGAGACACGGACCACAAAGCAAGGACAGGGTGCTTTCAAGAGGTTCCCCCTCTATACCTACTCGTGAAGAAAGAAAAGGTCATAAAAGGATCCTCCGGCTCAGAGGTTAAAGCGTCTGCCTGCAAGGAGGGAGACCTGGCTTCGATCCCTCGGAGGAAGAAATGGCAACCCACTCCAGTACTTTAGTCCACAGGGTCGCAAAGATTCGGACACGACTGAACGATTTCACCTCACCTAGAAGAGACCACCGTATAGATTACTTACTGTTTCCACAGTAGTTAAGAAATTTCTTTCAAGTCTACAACAGCGATAGAATACCAAAAACCCTGTAAACAACTATCACAGAAAAAGGTAATCTATACGTCTTCACAGCCTCTTATGGAACTGAACTATTTTAGTTTAAAACTGGGATCTACACCGCCTAACTCACAACAGCCACCACTAGCAACAGATAAAAGAAAAACGTCCACTACCTTTTCTTAGACAAGCCACATCAGGGGAAAGCGCGAACGCAGTCCCCCACTACCACAAATTATGCAGTCGAGTTTCCCACATTTGGGGAAATCGCAGGGGTCAGCACATCCGGAGTGCAATGGATAAGCCTCGCCCTGGGAAAACCACCTTCGTGATCATGGTATCTCCCCTGCCAGGTAAGTATGAGTTGTTACCAGCCTCTGCCATGTCACCCACATATTCTAATCACTCTAAAGAGAGGGTCACTTTTCTCGTGCATTTTACAGACCTCTCCCCCTACTTCTGGAATTAAGCCTTCAAACTATAATTACAAAGAAGGAATACTTGTAGATCTCAATATTGCTAAGTCATAGGAAATAAATGCCTAGTGTAAGCATTACGGCAGTCACTGCGCTCATCTGCATGTTCCACACCCCTTTTGCTGATCTCATTTAGCGTGTCCATTTCCTGCAGAAGGGCTTTCCTCATAGCTCAAAGGCTAAAGCCGTCTGCCTCCAATGCGGGAGACCCGGGTTAGATCCCTGGGTCGGGAAGATCCCTTGGAGAAGGAAATGGCAATCCACTCCAGTATTCTTGCCTGGAGAATCCCATGGACGGAGAAGCCTAGTAGGTTCCAGTCCACGGGGTCGCAAAGAGTCGGACACGACTGAGCGACTTCACCTCACCTATTTCTTGGAGAAGGAAATGGCAACCCACTCCAGTATTCTTGCCTAGAGAATCCCATGGACGGAGAGGCTTGGTGGGCTACAGTCCACGGGTAGCAAAGAGTCAGGACACGACTGAGCGACTTCACTTTCACTTTCACTTTTCTGGTATAGTTACTGGAATGAAACTTAAAGGCAAAGACTCTACAGATATAAAAGTAAGAAATTTGTTCCCTCCTTCAAGGGCTTGGAGCTAATGGCCTCGCTGTGATTCTGGTGTAGTTCAGCAAGCTAGTATCTATGCAACAGAAATAGCAAGTGTGAAAAGATGAAATTTGGTAAAGGTACGTTTGAAAATTCAGTCGATGTAGTTAGAGCTGCAAATAACTTGAGCGTTCAAAGCTTTGAGCACAAGTACAAAATAAGCTCTTTTTCAAATGTGGGGCAAATGATCACCCTTACAAGAACAGCTGCACAAATACTAATTCTAATTTTGAACTGAGTGGAAGGCTCTTGCAGCAACCCTCCTACAGCAGATATTTGGATAAGCTGTAGAGGTCCATTAGCTGGAATGTGATGATCCTCACCGCTGGAAATCACTATTGTGATTAAGAGTTTCTCCTCTCCTAATCGAGACTAAGTTGTGTTTTGACTTATCCTTAAACTCTCTTGTGCTCAACACTATAAGCACAGGGTCATTCTTTTGCTTTTTCATGGGTGTCTGAAATCCACAAGACTACTAGAGCTTCAACCCATCCTACAAGAAATTCCTGACCTCTCCAAGACTATCTCAGATCCTTTGAAAAGAGCAAATCCCGTTTTAGGCAGTGGTTAGTACTTCAAGTGGGGGACTTCCCTGGTGGCTCAGATGGTAAAGCATCTGTCTACAATGTGGGAGACCTGGGTTCGATCCCTGGGTTGGGTAGATCCCCTGGAGAAGGAAATGGCAATCCATTCCAGGACTATTGCCTGGAAAATCCCATGGACAGAGGAGCCTGGTAGGCTACAGTCCATGGGGTCGCAAAAAGTCGGATGCGACTTCACTTCACTTAGTACTTCCTGTATTACATGTTCACATAATTATCATCATCAGACTTCTTAGTCCTCTCTTTCTGCCTCAGTGTATGTTAGAACTGGAGTTCCCATGTTTAACTATTCTTTAGTTGCCCAAGATCACACTAGAACCAACCTATTTCTCACATTTTTATCTTACAGAAGGACTCTTCTAATATTGTCTCCTCCACCAACATAAACCAGCCAGCTTTTATATCTTTTTTTTTTTTTCCCTGGCCACACTGGGCTGCTTGGAGGATCTTAGTTCCTCCACTACAGATTGAACATGGGCCCACAGCAGTGAAAGCATGGAGTCCTAACCACTGGACCACCAGTGAATTCCCAAGTTTTATATCTTTAAAACAGGAAGAAGTAATGCTATTTGTAAAAATCATATTAAATATTAACAAGCAATAACTGAGAACAGAGGTAACTGAGATGGAGAGAGAGGAAAAAAATACTGGGGTGGAAGAGGAAGATCATGAAGTCTAAAGTCTGACCTTTGACACCCTACCAGTTTGATTTTTATAAACTCTCTCCCCCAAAATAAAGAATTATTATATGTAATATATATATAAAACATATACTCATATATACATACATACCTGCATATGTAATCTAGAAACATTTTGTGTGTCTGTGAAATAAAAGTTATATATCTTGGGGCTTCCCTGGTGGTCCAGTGTTTAAAGATCCTCCTGCCAATTCAGGAGACAAAGGTTTGATCCCGGGTCTGGGATGATTCCACAGGCCGAGGGGCAACTAAGCCAGTGTGCCACAACTACTGAAGCCCACACACCCTACAACCTGTGCTCCACAACAAGAGACGACTCCACAACGAGTAGCCCCCGCTCACGGAAACTAGAGAACGCCCACACACAGCAACAGAAACACAGCACAGCCAAAAGATTAATCATTTTTTTTCTAAAGTTAGAGATCTTGGAATCTGGCTGGGAACCACTCTTGTAAGGGGAAAATGGCATCTGTGACCTAGACTACTATTATCACCAAACAACTCTTAAATTCAAAATGCCATTTTCAGAAGATTTGTGACTAGCAGTGCCTTCTTTTTATTTGTAAGGTATAGTTGATTTACAATATTGTGTCACTTGTGGGTGTACAGCAAAGTGATTTATTTTTTTTTCAGATTTTTTTTCCACTATAGGTTGTTACAAGATATTGAATTTAGTTCTGTGTGTTATATACTAAGTCCTTAATGCTTATCTGTTTTATGTATAGTAGTTTATATCTGTTAATCCCATACTACTAATTTATCCCTTCCCACCTCCATTTTCCCTTTGGTAACCAACCAAAGTTTGTTTTCTGGCCGACTCTGCTTCTGTTTTTTTATATAGATTCATTTTTATCATTTTTTAGATTTCATATGTGATATCATATAGTATTTGTCTTTTACTTCACACAGTATGACATTCTCTAGGTCTGTCCACATTACTATAAAAGGTAATATTTCATTCTTTTTTATGACAGTGATATTCCATGGTGTGTGTATATACACACATCACATCTTAAACCAATCACTGGGCACTTGGATTGTTTCCAGGTGTTTGCTACTATAAATAGTACTAACAGTGTTTTCTTGTTATCTTTTCTTTTTTGACCATGAGGCTTGTTGGATCTTACCTCCCTAGATCAAACCTGAGCCCTCAACAGTGAAAACGCCAAGTTCCTAGCGGTGCTTTCTTAAATAACACAGAGCCCGTCACAAGGTTAGTTTCACCATTTCATGGGAACTTCATTGTTTTGGGCCCAGTTATCAAAATATATGTTCAAGGCAATCTGCCTTAGGGCAAAAGCATGACTGTCCTTCATGCTCTTATAGCATGGTTAAAACATTAATGCTATATCCTCACAGAAGCCCTGCGAAGTTTAACATCCTTTGAGGAAAACCACACATTCCTTAGAAAAATACAAGGAAATACTTACATAAGTTTATATTAAATATAAACATAAATTAGCCAGAAAAAGTAAAGAAGCTTCAGTTCATTTTACAAATGTTTCAAAACTTTGTTCCCAAAACTAAAGTAGATGTAATCATCTCACAGATTAACCTCATTTATGAACAAAAATGAATGCCCCCACTGGCAGCAACTAGAGAAAGCCCACATAGCAAGCAACGAAGACTCAGTGCAGCCAAAAACAAGTAAATAAAAGAACAGTACGCAATAACCAAATAGGTTTTATACCAGGTATATAGGACCAATATGTATAAAAGTATGTTAGGGACTTCCTTTACAGTCCAGTGTTTAAGAACTCTCCCTTCCATTGCAGGGGGCAAGGTTTGAGAAACTCAGATCGCACAAACTGCTTGGCTCAGCCAAAAAAAAAAAAAAGCATATGATAAAGACAGCATTTTATATAGGTGAGGGAAAAGATCAATTGCCTTATAAAGACTATTTAAAAAACTGTCTTACCATTGGAGAGAAGGGAAAGAAATGCTTTCTTTCTCCTACATTAAAAAAAAAATCAGATAGATTAAAACATTCAAATTAAATCATAAACCATATGTAAAAAATACAGATGATTATGTTTATAATAATTTTGAAGAAAATAAAGACTTCTTTTTGGCCTTGCCAGAGGGCTTGGGGGATCTTAGTTCCCAGTGCCCCTTGCAGTGGAGTCCTAACCACTGAACCACTAGGGAATTAATAAGAAAAGACTTTCTAAGCATGTTACCAATGTAAGAATTAAATATAAAGTTTGCATATATATAACATCAATAAAGTAGAAAACCTCATAAAGTCTAAATACGTGTGACAAAGTGGGAAGATATCTGCAATATAGTGATTAGGTAAATAGCCTGCATAATGGAGTATGCACATGAGAGAGTTGGCAGCTTAAGAATTTTGGGTTTTAATGCCAGACAAAACTGAGCAGAATGCTGGGCCTACCATAATAAATGTTAGTTATCATTTCTGATAATAAAAACAAATACATATTTTAAATTAAAAGTAGCCTAGTTAAAAAGTGAAAAGGGAACATGCACCCATGTTCGTAGCAGTATTACAACAGCCAAGAGGCAGTAGCCACTCAAGTGTCTATCTACAGATGAACGTAAATACATACAATGGAATGTCGTTCAACCTTAAGAAGGAAAGAAATTCTGATAGATGCTATAACATGAGTGTATTATACCTTGAAAACATTATGTTAAGTGAAATAAATCAGGCACAAAAAGACAAACTGTATGATTCCATTTGTATAAGGAAATGAAAAATGATGAGTTGTTCAAAGGGTACAGAGTGTCAGGTGTGCAAGATAAACAAGTTGTGGACATAAGTTGCAGAACACTGTGAATATAATTAATACTACCGAAACTTACACTTAAAGATGGTAAATTTCTTTTGACCACGTCACACAGCTTTCGGGATCTTAGTTCCCTGGCCAGGGACTGAACCCAGGCAACTGCAATGAAAGCACCAAGTCCTAACCACTGAATTGCCAGGGAATTCCCAAAGATGGTAAATTTTACCATGTGTATTTCACCACCATTAAAAATAAAAAGTGGGTGAAGGATATAATGGGATAGTTACAATAATAAAATACCCTTGGCCAATAAACTTATATGAAAAGATTTTTAACCTCTCTTAGTCATAATAAATGATAATGACCATTTAAAGTCAATTATATCTCAATTAAGAAAAACAACAACCAACCATTTAAAGACTGCTAAAGGCTAGCACTGGGCTTCCCAGGTGGCGCTAGTGGTAAAGAACCCGTCTACCAATGCAGGAGACACAAGAGTTGAGGGTTCAATCCCTGGGTTGGGAAGATTCCCCTGGAGTAAAAAGGCAACCTACTCCATTGTTCTTGCCTTGAAAATTGCATGGACAGAGGAGCCTGTCTGGCTAGTCTCTGGAGCCTCAAAAATAGGGACACGATTGAGCACATATACACACTACATACAAATGCCAGTGCCAGGGTCGGGGCTGGGAAACCAGTTCCCATATACTGTCAGTAGGACTCTAAGTGGTGCAAACACTTGGTGAGAAGTTTCAAAATGGGGAATTCCTTGGCCATCCAATGGTCAGGACTCAGGGCTTCCACTAACGTGGCTTGGGGTTCAAAAAAAAAAGATTCAAAATGAAAATTTGTGTGCTTTTTGATCTAGGAATTCTACTACCAGAAATGTATTGAGAGAAAGGAAGGGCACAAGCAAGCTCAAGAGCCCAGATGGGCATGCCTGAACAAGTGAGCTCCAAAGCACACACTACGTCATTACAGTAAAAAAACTGGAAATAATTTCAGTTATTAATAATGGTCCAATTATAGGCCACTGATTAGAAAGATGGGCCTCAAGATAGAATAATATCCAACCATTCAACTTAATGTTTTGGGGGGGCCACTGCCATGTGGCATGTGGGATCTTAGCTTCTGACCAGGGATCAAATCCATGCCCACTGCAGTAGAAGCACAGTCTTAACCACTGCACCTCCATGGAAGTCCCAAACTTAATTTTAAAATAGTTTTTAATCATACAGAGAAAATTTTTGACAAAATATTAAGTGAAAAACAAAAGATACATAAGATATATACATTTCTTCACAATTTCATCATAAATAAATGTATATGAAGTTGTAGGGACATTAAAATAAACTGAAATGTTAACTTTATTATCTTTGAATGAAATTGAGCCCCCTTAAAACCAAGTTCCTCTGCTGAGTTTATGATTAACCTCTCAATCCAGAACTTTGTTCCCTTTCTTTTCCTGTACCTGTTCCCGCTCACGACAGGAATATCAAAGAAAAGGGGGAAATTGTAACTGAGCAGGACCCTATGGGGCCTTCCCAGGACAGAGCCCACCTGTCTTTTGTCTGTAGAAAAACTTTAGCCTCCTAGGCCTTCTTTAAGTTCCAAAGAGCAAATTTAATCAGAGAAGTGAGAAAACACAGAAAGAAAGGAAAATAGGCAAAACAAAATAGTAATAGTTTAGCCATTAAACAAAGTTAAGTTAGTTCCTCCGTAAGAGCTATAGATAATATTCCGAGCCATATCCTTGGGTTGTTTTGCAGATACTGAGACATCCCCACTAGGTGGAAGATGTTAACAGCACTCTGACCACAAGTACAGAGACTCCACACAGGTTGGAACCAGAAGGTTGATAATGTTGACTCCCGATTACCTCAGCACCAACCAATGAGAATAAAATCCATGAGCTGATCAAGTACCACACAACTCTCTCCCTCACCCTGTCATTAACCCATAGGGAAGTCTGGGTCTTCTGAGAATTAGCTGCCCATAGTCCTTGCTTGACCTTGCAATAAATGCTGTACTTTCCTTTAGCACAACCCAGTGTCAGTAGACTTGCTTTACTGTGCATGGTGAGTGGACCCAGGTTTGACTCAGTAACAAGAACTGATGAAAAGATCTAGGAACATGGAAGTACCCTAAATGTCCTCTGACAGATGAAGAAGATTTGGTGTACACACACACACACACTCATACAATGGAATATTACAAAGCCATAACAAAGAATGAAATAGTGCCATTTGCACAACCTGGATGGACCTACGGTTATCATACTAAGTGAAGTAAGTCAGACAAAGATGAATATCATACAATATCACTTATATGTGTAATCTAAAAAACTGGATACAAACGAACTTATTTATGAAACAGAAATGGGGTCACAGACATAGAAAACAAGCTGCTGCTGCTGCTGCTGCTAAGTTGCTTCAGTTGTGTCCGACTCTGTGCGACCCCATAGATGGCAGCCCACCAGGCTCCCCCGTCCCTAGGATTCTCCAGGCAAGAACACTGGAGTGGGTTGCCATTTCCTTCTCCAATGCAGGAAAGTGAAAAGTGAAAGTGAAGTCGCTCAGTCGTGTCCGACTCCTAGCAACCCCATGAACTGCAGCCCCCCAGGCTCCTCTGTCCATGGTATTTTCCAGGCAAGAGTACTGGAGTGAGGTGCCATTTCCTTCTCCAATGCATGAAAGTGAAAAGTGAAAATGAAGTCAGTCAGTCATGTCCAACTCCTAGCGACCCCAAGAGCTGCAGCCTTCCAGGCTCCTCCGTCCATGGGATTTTCCAGGCAAGAGTACTGGAGTGGGGTGCCATTGCCTTCTCTGAGAAAACAAGCTAATGGTTAACAAAGCAGAAAAGTTGTGGGGAGGGATAAATTAGGAATTTGTGATTAACAGATACACACTACTAAATATAAAATAGTTAAACAATAGGGAACCATATTCAATTATCTTGTAATAGTGTATAATGGAAAAGAATCTGAAAAAAAATTGTATAATTGAATCACTTTGCTATATTCTGTAAATCAATGATNCAAGCTAATGGTTAACAAAGCAGAAAAGTTGTGGGGAGGGATAAATTAGGAATTTGTGATTAACAGATACACACTACTAAATATAAAATAGTTAAACAATAGGGAACCATATTCAATTATCTTGTAATAGTGTATAATGGAAAAGAATCTGAAAAAAAATTGTATAATTGAATCACTTTGCTATATTCTGTAAATCAATGATACTTTAAAATATTTAAATAATAAAATAAAGGTCTATGAATAAGTTTTTTTATAGTCTATTTTTTTGTATTTTGTTTTCTACTTCCGATACATAGATATTTTCCACCTATTTTAGAGTACAAAACAAAAAAAAAAAATGGGAGAGAGGAGGTCAGTCATCTAATCATCCATTCTTTTAACAAATATATACTGAACACCTCCTATAAGCCATATACGGTGTTAGGGGTTCTAGGAAAACAACAAGTAAAATCCACATGGTCCCCATTTGACTGAATCTTATTCTAGTTGGGGGGACATATGCTAAATAAACGATCACACAAAGACATCTGGTGCTATGAGATCTTTAGCAGGGGGATGTGATCTAGTTTTGAGGGGGTTTGTTGGAAGTAGAGGTTCAAAGCCAGGTGAGGGGTCAAAGTATGGTAAGATTTGAAGGATAAATAGTAGTTAACTGGGTATAGCAGAGAGGTAGGCGCAAAGGTTCTGTTGTGGCACCCACAAGAAATTAACGCCAAAATGGCTGGAGTCTAAAGAGTAAAAGGGAGATAGGAAAAAGATACAGCTAAAGATGTAAACAGGAGCCAGAACATGCAAGACTTTTTGTCTTATTAAGAAATTTGGTCTTTATCCTAAAAGCAAAGTAGGGAGTTACATAAAATGAAATGCACTCAAGAAAGGACCCTGTCTGCAGCATGGAAGGACAGACTAGAGAGGAGGGAAAGACAAGATGCAGGGAGACCACAAAAAAGGCTACTGCAATACCTCTAAGAGAAACGGTGACAGCTTGGCTTTTAAAAAAAGGAGACATGAACATAATCAAGATATTTTAGAGAGAAAATTGATAGAGTTTGTGGTTATATTGAATGTGGAGAGTTAGAGGGGAGGAGGTGTGGAAGATTCCTAGGTTTCTGGTTTGTGTAGATGGAAGGATGGGTATTCAGTTCACAGAGGCAAGGAATGCAGCAAGAGGATAAAGGTTTTTTGGTGTGCTGAAGAAAACGAGTTAGGTTTAAGATACGCTGAGTTGGAGATTTAGCACTGCGCTGTATGCAGTTAGATATTTCCATCAGGAGGTCAGAGAACAGGTTAGAGCTAGAAAAATAAATTTACAAATTATTGGCATATAAATAGTCACTGAACTGTGAATGTGAATAAGATAGCAGAGAGAGAAGAAAAGAACCAGAGTGGGGAGAACAGAACAGCGGTAGTGGGTGAAAGGTCAGTTATGGGGCCTTAAAAGAATGGGAACATTTCTTGCCCTAGTTACAAAGGATAAAAATGTCAGGGAGACAGAAAAGCCAGATGCCGAGGAAGGAAATCAGTGTGGGATCACAGAAGTCAAGTGAGAATAATGTCTCAAGAGTTTGTGGATAACAAATATTTTGAGCTCCCTTTGTGTGCAAAGCCTTGTGCAAAGCTTTACCACAACCATCTCTAAAGCTGAACTTTGATTCAGAGTTTTTTCTTAGTCCAAACAGCACACAGTTATCTTTCTTATTCTCATTCATTTGAACACACAAAGTCGCCAGTTTTAAAAGTTCTAAGTTTTTAGGCTAAAAGAAAGTAAATTGCTCAGCTATAACAAATATTATTATTCCTCTCCCATGTCTTTAGAAAACAGCCCCATTCTGCATGAAAATGTGTCTGTATTTGATTACTTAGATAATTATAAATATTGACAGCATTTTGGTAGCTCACTCCTACCCTTAGTTGTATCTAGATAACAAGTCAGAAATGCAACATAACTCAGTAATAACGATTGACTAAGGCTCCATGGTGCTTCCCTGGTGGCTCAGTGGTAAAGAACCTTCCTGCCAACATTGAACCAACACAGATGCTGGTTCAATCCTGGGTTGGGACTATTCCCTGGAGAAGGAAATGGCAACCCACTCCAGTGTTCTTCCCTGGGAAATCCCATGAACAGAGGAGCCTGATGGACTACAGTCCATGAGGTTGCAAGAGTAGGACACGACTTAGGGACTAAAACACAGGCTCCAGGAAGGCATAGATTCATTTGCCATGTCATTCTGTACAAAACTAGTGGTTAAATATTTAATGTTGCTTAAGGATTCAAATCTTCAACGTGTAAATTTTAAATGGAGACCTTGGTAAACTGTTCACAAGATTACTACAAAGATGAAGTGAAATAAAATACGTAAAAGCACTTTTCTTTGGCACTTTACAATTGTAGGATTTTTTTTTTTTTGAGGCCCACACCATTAGCACTCTGCTGAGCTAGGTGTTCAATAAGGCTTTATTCAACTGTGTACGCATTAGAATATTTTTAAATGGAGAAAAAAACAAGATTATGCACCTTTTCTGGGTTAGTTTGTATATGTTAATTTAATCTTTCCTACAACCCCATGAAATATTATTTTCCATTTGCAGGTGAGGAAACTAACTTGCTTAAAGTCTCAGTTGGTAACTTCCCGAGATGTGATACAAACCCAAATTTGTATGACTCCAAAGCTAAGTTTGATTTTTCATTAAAATACTGCTTTTTTTCTCCCCCCTCTGACGGGGGAACCAACCCATTCCCCCGCTACCCTCTACTCCCTAACCCCAGTGGAATCCCGGATTCCCAACGACTGGACCTCCAGGGAAATCCCGCTGTAACAGTATTCTCAAGATCAAATAACCCCACGTCACAATGGAAAATAATAATATACTCCCAGGAAAATTTAGTTTGAAAACCTGACTATCGAGCAAACTGCATTAAAGAAATCTTAAGAATGAGGATGAAAACAATATAGCAACTCAATGTTCCGAATAAGGTAATAACAATAAAAACAGAATGGCTACAGAGTGGACTGGTTTCTTAACTCCATTCTGCTAACGAAAATTCTAAACACAATCCGATTCCACTGAATTTGACCAAACTACCTGAAGTGATATCCCTGAATATGTTAACACCATCTCTTCTTCACCCAGGACTCTGGTTACTTGATAAGCGTAAGCCCGAATTCTCCCAGCGGACAACATTTATGTAATGCCCCCTGCTTGGCCACATGTGGATCATACTAGAAGGTAAGCCATGTACAGTGGCAAAAGAAATTGCATTTTGATTAGTCCTACCAGACTTTCCCTTCCCTACCAAATGGGTAACAAATACTTCTCGAATTTTCCCCCCACCCCCACTCCAAGAGCTACCTCACTAACTGAAGGTAGCTCCTGTACGAAAAAAAGGTACTAAGTCTTAACATTAGCTTGAAGAAAACTATGCTCTATGAGTCTGTCCCAGTCCTATTTTCCTCGCGGCATGGCTGTGAGCATTGGAAATGCGTAGGATTTGCTAAAGTGGTCAGCACATTTCCTTCCTTAGATCTTCCGTACTTAAAGGGCTCTGATTCGCAACATTTAGGGAATTCCTTTAAGTTAGGAAGAAGTCAAGGCTAAGAATTTTTCTCTAAAAGTAAGGAATGAGTTACTCCCTTAAATAAATTATACTCTCCTAGGCAAGGGAAGCGAAGAAAGCAATGGCACCCCACTCCAGTACTCTTGCCTGGAAAATCTCATGGACGGAGGAGCCTGGTGGGCTGCAGTCCATGGGGTCGCTAAGAGTCGGACACGACTGAAGCGACTTAGCAGCAGCAGGCAAGAGAAGACTTCCTAAGCTTCCAAACCGCCTCTCAATTTCCTCAAACTTCTCTATTTTAGTAAGCGATCCCTTAGAAACCCTGTACCGGAACTGGAGCTCTTGCGTAACCCGACGCCTCCCTCTCGACGACCAGGGGAGCCCATGTCCAGCCCACTCGGGGGACAGGACAAGACTCGCTTACTTTTCCAGTTACTTCTGGGCAGGCTGTGAAGAACTAACGGTCTGAGAAACCACCACGCTCCAGACTTGACTCGCGGGAAGCAGTAGGTGGGCGCGGGGATCGCGCAGCGAGCGCGCCCCGCGGCTGTGGGGGGCTGGCCCACAATCCCTCGCGAGGGCGAGGGCGAGGGCGAGGGCGGGAAAGGTGAGGGGGCCTAGCAAAGGGGGACAGCCGCAAGAGCCAAAACACTGGCACCCTGGACTAGGGCTGATCTTTACTCGACTGTTCCAGACCCCAAACTGGTAACACACCAGTGTGTGTGTGTAATACCCATTGGAGAGATCATTCTTGCTAGCAACGCTGAGGCCTCCACCCAGAGGGTCAGGGCAGAGGTGAAGAAACTTGGTAAGACCCACTGAGCCTGGGCTTTTTGCATCCTCCGGGCTCCATCCATCTTTTTTTTTTTTTTTTTTACTGTCAGAATACACGCTTGATGTGCAAACTTTAAATGAAAGTTGAAAGAATCACAGAAGAAGCGGGACAAATGAGTCAAAGTGTATCCTAGTTCCTCAGAGCCCCAGAGCCCGAGGCCGCGTGCAGCCAGGCCGCGGACACCTCCCCTTCCGGCTTCCGTCTGACGTCACAGGGCGGGGCCGACGCGGGTGTCCGGGCTTGGCGAGCTCTGGGAGCGCGCGAGTGCGCGCGGAGGTGGTTTGACTTTGAAATGCAGCGGGATTTAGTGAGTTTGCCGTTGTCCCCGGCCGTGCGAGTGAAGCTGGCGTCTGCAGGATTCCAAACTGCTGAGGAAATCCTAGAGGTGAAACCCTCCGAGCTCAGCAAAGGTAACGACTCCTGACGACAAGCTGAGGCACGCTGGCCGCCGTCGGTGCAGCCTCCATCTCTGTTTGGTCTTCAGGCTTAAGCACTATCTCGGTCAGAGTCTTCTGCCGCCTCCCGCCGCATTTACACCACGAAACAGCGCCTCGATTTCGCTTGAGTGATTTGAATGGTTAGAACTGTGGTCTTGCTTTCTCTATCAGTGCCTGCTGAAAGTTCCGAGGAATGTCTCATTTACACTCAAAAGAACCTATTTAACGTGGGTTATTATATCCAATATGTATGGAAAGGAACTGATGCTAGGGGAAGCTAAGTAACTTTTCATTATGAGCGGGCTAGGAAGTTGTGCAGCCAGGATTGGAATTCAAACGGCTGTCTGTTTTCACTGTTCCAAAATCCAAGGGGCAGGGATTCAATTTAAGGAATGCACGATTCGTGATAGGATGAGATAAATTAAGAGAAAAGGAGTAGAATCACCAGAACCTGGGGAAAGCGGTAGAAAAAAAGACATCACTTTTCTTCATGTAATTCACTGAGAAAAAAACCAAACCTCGTATGACGGAACCCTGTAGATTATAAATTGGTGGGAACCACTGCCCCTGAGGTAAACAGAAATGAAGTTGCTGTCACTCTGCTCTCCCTGTGCACCTTACACTACAGTATACGCAGAACTGTTCCTGAGTTGGAACAGTCATTACCCTTAACAGTGGAAAATAAGGTTTTAACTCTCCACTCGAAAACAAATGTTACAGATCCAGTGTTACTGTTTGTCTTAAATATTACACCGAAGACTGTATCCCTCAACCTTTAATGGGCTCATTTTCTCTCAACAGGTTGGTTTTTATCTGAGCAAATCTAAATGATAGTAATAGCTAACAATTACTGAGCATTTTGGATGGCCTCCGCATTCTACCAAGGTTTTATGTGTATTGCATTCCCATTTTATAGAAGAAAAGTGTGAGGCATAAAAAAGTAACTTGCCTGTGCATAATGTGTACATTGTGATGCCGTCAGGATTGACAGACCTAAGAAATCCAGAGTTAAGGCTCTTAGATTGTATAGAACGTTCACTTCTTTAGCACCATTATTGTCTTTTTTTTTTTTCTTCTTCTCTTGGTCACAGGGCTTGTGGGATCTTAGTTTCCCCACCAGGGATTCAATCCCGCCCTTGGCAGTGAGAGCACAGAGTCCTAACCACTCCAGAATGGCCACCATTTTTGTCTTTTGTTAGCGTCAGATTGATAGTTCATAGCCTTACCCAGTTAAGCACTGATATATCACACTCATGAGTGATACCATCCTCACAATTATTTCTTTATAAGCAGCTTGTTTTGTACTTTGCATTTTCAGGCTATGTTGTCAGGAATGAAGTTGTGTAGCTGAGGAAGCATAAGTGTACTATTGTTTGAACTATTTGTGCATCAGATAATTTTCCTTATTAAACAGTTTGCAGTGATCCATGAATTTTTCATGAAAAATTTTCACTATGAATAATACACATGCACTTCTTAAATATGCATCTTGTTTTAGGCAAAAAGACAATTTTCATTATTTCCTAAAAAACAATTTGTATACCTTATGAGAACAAGTTTATTATGGCTTCATAAGACCCAAAGAAATAGCAAAAGACCAAAGAGAAAGTAAAAGGACCAAAAGGGAAAAAAAGTATATTTTTATTTCTACCTTTGAGATACTCTTGTAGGTACTCAGAAATGCTTTAGGGGTTTAGGTTTCTGAATTCTGTTTCTGAGGTAATAAATCTTTTAAGTATGCGAAGACTAAGAAAACAAAGATAAATGCCTTTATTAACTTGAAAAATTAAATAATCAAATGTTACATTTTTATGTTTCTCTACTCTTGGCATCACTCTTGTTATTTAAAAATTAATAAAGACAATGGTGTATTAGACTGTTTTAAATCTCTAAAATCAAGTGTTTTTGTTTCTGTTTCTTTCAGAAGTTGGGATATCTAAAGAGGAAGCCTTAGAGACTCTGCAAATTATAAGAAGAGAATGTCTTACAAATAAAACAAGTTATTCTGTTACAGCTGAGTCAGGCAGGAAGTGTACAGCACTGGAACTTCTTGAACAGGAGCATACCCAGAACTTCATAATTACCTTCTGTTCAGCACTGGATAATATTCTTGGGGGTGGAATACCCTTAACCAAAACAACAGAAATTTGTGGTGCACCAGGTGTTGGAAAAACACAACTATGGTAAAATGTTCTCCCCTTAAGGGTGGGCTTACTAACGTTTTATGAAAATAGCAGAGTATTGTGTGGCGGGTATACAGTTAGGAGACCAGAAAAGGCATGTATGTGCTCATTTCTTTTTATGGTAAGTTCTGTTTTAAAGACATTATTTTATTTTTGGCTGTGCTGAGTCTTCATTGCTGCTCGGACTTTTCTCTAGTTGGCGGCGAGCAGGGGCTACTGTCTAGTTACAGTGCATGGGCTTCTCATTGCAGTGGCTTCTCTTATTGAGGGGCACAGGTTCTGGGGGTGTGGACTTCACTAGTTGTGGGTTGAGAGCTCAGTAGTTGTGCTTCCCGGGCTGTAGAGCACAGACTGAATAGTGTGATGCACGGCCTTAGTTGCTCAGTGGCATGTGGGATCTTCCCCAACCAGGGATCAAACCTGTGTCTCCTGCATTGGCAACCGGATTCTTTAACACTGAGCCACCAGGGAAGCCCAGCTTCCTTAATTTTGTGTATGTGTGCATCAGACAAACCAGTATTTGCCTTACTTCACCCCATCTTGATAAACTGATACAATTATTTTGATATTAAAAAACGTTTCTTTTTGGAACAGTGTAGTGTGGTCAAGTGGGGTAAACAGGCAGTCTTCTACTTTATTATAGAGTTAACTCCTGAGAATATATTTGAAAGGCAAATGTTTGAAGGTAGACTTCTTATAGTAAGAAAAAGGTCTGTACCCAGAAGCCTAAAAAAAAACTACTAAAGAATCCTTAATTGTGGTTTTATAGGTACACCCTCCCCCTAATCCATGCATCAACTGATTGACATATGTTTGGAACTGTGGAGAGTCAACCATCTCTGTTGCCTTGCAGAGTATACTTATGCCTATAAAATATTTACTGGTATTTAAAGGTTAGTGATCTGGAGTTTGAACAGCACTGCTTTGATGATTATGATAATGATTTGGTCATTTCAGTTCTTTCTCTTGACAGTATGCAGCTGGCAGTAGATGTGCAGATACCAGAATGTTTTGGAGGAGTGGAAGGTGAAGCAGTTTTTATTGATACAGAGGGGAGTTTTATGGTTGATAGAGTGGTAGACCTTGCTACTGCCTGCATTCAGCACCTGCAGCTTATAGCAGGAACACATATGGGAGAAGGTAAGTTAGCCAAGTGCTCTTTTTTTCAGTATAATGAAAGTAATTTGCATTTGTATCCATCTCAAGCCTTAATAGGGCTTCCCTTGTGGCTCAGCTGGTAAAGAATCTGCCTGCAATGCGGGAGACCTAGGTTGGGAAGATCCCCTGGAGAAGGAAAAGGCTACCTACTGCAGTGTTCTGGCCTGGAGAATTCCATGGACTGTATAGTCCATGGGGTTGCAAAGAGTTGGGCAGAATTGAGGGGCTTTTACTTTTAAGCCTTAATAAAAGACCACTTAGAACATGAATGGAGAAGGAAATGGCAACTCACTCCCCAGTACTCTTGCCTGGAAAATTCCATGGACTGAGGAGCCTGGTAGGCTGCAGTCCATGGAGTGGCAAAGAGTCTCAGGATTGAGTGACTTCACTTTTACTTTCACTTTAGAACATGAAGCCTAATAACTTGACTGTGTACTAGTAAAAAATTCATACTTCTCTTACAAGTTGAAAATGATGCACCTGGAGTTGCCTCTTCTTCACCTTATATGGCCCTCACTTTTTACTGCAGGAGCTCTGGAAGAAAACCTGTGTGTATGTCAGTGTATGACTTCAAATCATCATGCTCTGGCCTGCCAGGTGTAAGCTAGTGTTGCTGGACACCTTAATATAAGTAAAGGTTGTCTGAATGTATTCAGTGTATGTTGACTTTTGTACTGATTTCTCCGAAAACCAAGGGTGGCCTTGAAAAATCATGTCTGTAAATGTTTGGAACATTAAGCCAATTGACCTTATATGGCTCTGTGTAGTGTGTAATTGACTTTCGACTGTGTTAATTGTACTGTTAAAGTGTTGGGTGCCGGGGTCCAGCCCCGGTGGATCCAGGGTGATTCGAAGGTGGAGACGGATAGGCGAGGAAAAACTTGTTTCATTAGAGGTAGAGAGGGATTAGAAAATTAGCAGAGAAAAGAGGCTGAATAACTTGGCTTACGTGGAATACCAATCACCACCTACGTAGGCCACAGNAAGTCAGAGGTGTAGGTGAGAGCATAAAACAGACTTTGGTTTTGGGGGTAGATGCTCGGGAACAGGGGAATTCCTGAGGCCTGATCACGCCTTTGCTTATGCCAAGCCTCCTTCCTCATGATCTTTACCACGGGCGGAGTTCCTCATGCCGGCTCCCGGCAGTTGGAAAGATTTTTTGTCCTTATTATGTGGAAATACAGTGTTTTGCTTAAAAGTTTTTTTTAAAGGTAATTTGTTTTCGAGTTCTTGTATTCAGTTCAGCTCAGTTGCTCAGTCATGTCCGACTCTGTGACCCCATGGACTACAGCATATCAGGCTTCCCTGTCCATCACCACCTCCCGGAGCTTGCTCAAACTCACATGCAAGGAGTCGGTGATGCCATCCAACCATCTCATCCTCTGTCGTCCCCTTCTCCTCCTGCCTTCAATCTTTCCCAGCATCAGGGTCTTTTCCAGTGAGTCAGTTTTTCACATAAGGTGGCCAAACTATTGGAGTTTCAGCTTCAACATCAGTCCTTCCAGTGAATATTCAGGACTGATCTCCTTTAGGATTGATTGGTTTGATCTCCTTGCAGTCCAAGGAGTTAACTCATAAAATTACATGGTTTCTGGTTTGACTGTTTTCTTTTGGTTTATTGTATTTTATTTTTTGGATGTGTGGTCCTTATTATTTTCTCTAGAAATGTTAAAAAACATAATGTTTTCATAAAATGTTTGTATTCCCTTTAAATGAATATAATCAGCTGGATATTTTTATTTGCATTGGAGTATAGGTGTCCTTTTTAACTAGTGACCAATATGTCTACTGAAAGTCCATCAAGCTATCTATGTCATAGGTGTAATTTGTAATAGTGTCTTAGGATCTTATTGTAAATATTGTGGATGTAGCACTGGAATATAGTTCTTAATGACTGATATGTGATTAAGTTTTTAACTTTTTGGTTAAAAATTAATTTCTTAAATATATATTTGTAATAGGCAGTGTTCTCTGAAATTTAATTTATTTTTTTTTGTTTCAGTGTTAAAATTTAAGTACATTTTAAAATGCAATGATTTTTAGCTGGTTTCTCTCTGAAATATGTATGGAACCAATCTGGTTATTTTAAAAAATCCAATCTAAGGGAATTTTATATCATTGTTTCTACTTAAATATAAAATTATGATATGGCTTTTTAAGGGAAAAATATGCTTCCTTTTAACATTTTTCCTTTTAACTCTTAATTTGGAGTCTTATGAAAAAAACAAGAAAGAAATTCCGTTATGATACTTCTATTCAATGGAAGGCAGTAACAAATACGAAAACATAAATGTTAAAACTCTAGTCTTTATATGTACAGACAATTTCTGGATAGCATAATATGTAAGAAAATAGTGGAAAAGGTGAAAATAAGAGATCAGGAATTTTGAAATGATAGTTTGTGAAATGACAGGTAAAACTAATTATTTTAAGATTGTTTTGTTACTTATTTCAGAGCACCCAAATGCTTTGCAGGATTTCACGCTTGAAAATATTCTTTCCCATATTTATTATTTTCGTTGTCGTGACTACACAGAACTACTGGCACAAGTTTATCTGCTTTCAGACTTCCTTTCAGAACACTCAAAGGTATGGCTCCATCTTCATCAGGCTGTTTTTTATCCCTAATTTGTTGATTACTTTTATCATGAAAGATGTTAGAGTTTATCAAATGCCTTTTCTGAGTCAATTGAGACTATCATGTGGGTTTTTTTACCCCCCATTGCTCTGTCAATCTGGCGTGTTTCATTGATTTATTTTCATATTAAACTACCTTTGTACTCCTAAGAATAAATCTCGCTTGATCATGGTATGTAATCCTTTCAGTATACTAAAGGACTGCGTTTGCTAGTATTTTATTGAGAATTTTGTGTCTGTCACCAGTCTCTGGTTTTCTTCGCTGGGGATGTCTTTTTGTGGCTTTGGTATCAGTGTAATACTGGATTCATAAAATGAGTTAGAAAGTTTCCTTCTCTACTTTTCAGAGTAGTTTGAAAAGGATTGGTATAAGTTCTTTAAACATTTTATAGAATTCACTGATGAAGCTATCTGTTCCTGCTCTTTTCTTTATTGAAAGGCTTTTGATCACTGATTCAGTCTCTTTTGGGCTACCCAGGTGACACAGATGGTAAAGAATCTGCCTGCAATGGAGAAGACCCAGGTTTGAGCCTTGGGTTAGGAAGATCCCCTGGAGAAGGGAATGACTACCCACTCCAGTATTCTTGCCTGGAGAATTCCATGGACAGAGGAGCCTGGAGGGCTAGACTCCACAGGGTTGTAAAGAGCTGGACACCACTGAGCGACTGTCACTTTCCAGTCTGTTTACTTATTGTAAATCTATTCAGATTTTCTGTTTCTTTAGCAGGCTTTAGTAGTTTGTTTCTTTCAGTGAATTTGTCCATTTCATCTAGGTTATCTAATTTTTTGGCATATAGTTGTTCACCATATTCTCTTTCATTGTTATTTTTATAAGGTTGGTAGTAATGTCCCTATTTTCATTCCTGATTGGAGTGTTTTGCATCATCTCTGTTTTTCTTAGTCATTTTNAGGGCTAGACTCCACAGGGTTGTAAAGAGCTGGACACCACTGAGCGACTGTCACTTTCCAGTCTGTTTACTTATTGTAAATCTATTCAGATTTTCTGTTTCTTTAGCAGGCTTTAGTAGTTTGTTTCTTTCAGTGAATTTGTCCATTTCATCTAGGTTATCTAATTTTTTGGCATATAGTTGTTCACCATATTCTCTTTCATTGTTATTTTTATAAGGTTGGTAGTAATGTCCCTATTTTCATTCCTGATTGGAGTGTTTTGCATCATCTCTGTTTTTCTTAGTCATTTTAGTTAAAGTCTTGTCAATTTTGCTGATCCTTTTAAAGAATCAACTTTTGATTTCAGTGGTTTTTCCAATTGTTTCTCTTCTGTCTGTTTTGATTATTTCCACTTTAATGTGTATTACTTTCTTCTACTTTCTTTGGGGTTGGTTTGCTGTTCTTTTTCTAGTTCTTTAGAGTACAAGTTTAGGATATTGGTTTAGGATGGGAATTTACAGTCACATCAACAATGTAGGAGGATTCCTTTTTCTCTACATCTTCCTCAACATTTATTTTTCCTAGACTTTGATAATGACCATTCTGACCAGTGTGAGCTGATGACCTCATTGAAGTTTTTATATACATTTCTCTAGTAATGGGCATATTTTTAGGTGCTTTTTGGCCATCTTTATGTCCTCTTTGGAGCAATTTCTACTTATATCTTCTGCACATTTTTTGATTGGTTTGTTTTTTTGATACTGAGCTGCATGAGCTGTTAGTATGTTTTGAAGATAAATATATTTTGGTCACATCGTTTGCAAATATTTCCTCTCATTCTGTGGGTTGTCTTTTCATTTTATTATTTCTTTTGCTATGCAAAAACTTTTAAGTTTAATTAGGTCCCATTTGTTTATTTTTATTTTCATTGCTCTAGGAGGTATAATGATCCAAAAAGACATTGCAGTTTATTGCAGAGTGTTCTGCCTGTACTTTCCTCTAAGGGTTTTATAGCATCTGGTCTTACATTTAGATCTTTAATCCACTTTGAGTTTATTTTTGTGTGTGGTGTGAGAGAATGTTCTAATTTCATTCTTTTACACGTGGCTGTCCAGCTTTTCCCAGCACCACTTATTGACGAGACTGTCTTCTTCAATGAATACTCTTGCCTTCTCTATGGTAGATTAATTGGTTGTAGGTGCATGGGTTTATTTCTGAGCTTTCTGTCCTGTTCCATTGATCTATCAGTCTGTCTTTGTGTTAGCACCACATGTTTTTGATTACTATACCATTATAGTAGAGTCAGAAGTTATGGAGCCTGATTCCTCCAGAGCTGTTTTCCTTAAGATTGCTATGGTTATTTGAGGCCTTTTTTGTTTCCTTACACATTAAAACTTTTTCTCTTCTAGATCTATGAAAAATGCCCTTGGCAGTTTGATAGGAATTGCATTGAGTCTATAGATTACCTTGGATTGTATAGTCATTTTGACAATATTGATTCTTCCAGTGTAAGAACATGATACATGTTTCCATCTGTGTCATCTTCAGTTTCTCTCATTAGCATTTTATAGTTTTTGGAGTATACATCTTTTGCCTCCTTAGGTAGGTTTATTATTATGTATTTTATTCTTTTGATGAGACAGCAAATGGGATTATTTCCTTAGTTTCTCTTTCTGATCTTTTGTTGTTAGTGTATAGGAATCCAGCAGATTTCTGTGTATTAATCTCTTATCTTGCAGCTTAACCACATTCATTGATAAGCTCTAGTTACCATTTATTTCTGGTTATAAATTATTTTCTGGGGAATTCCCTGGCAGTTCAGTGGTCAGGGCTCTGCCCTTCCACTGCTAAGAAAGCTAACATTCAATCCCTGGTTTGGAAGCTAAGATTCCGCAAGCTACAGAGTGAGGCCAAAAAGAAAAGAAATTCACATTGGTAACTTTTTAATTTCAGCTGTTGAATGACAGCTTGAGTTGAATGACAATGCTTGGGGGTTTTTTTTGTTTGTTTTTGACAATGCTTGTTTTATCCTACCCTCTCAAACTCTGTCATTCATTGACTTTCCATTATTCAGTATAATCTCCGTATTGAGAGATCAAGGAAACTCACCAGAGTATATTCAGGAACTTGCTCTCTAAACTTGGAGGAGAAAAGTCATCAGTGTGACAGTTACTACTTAGCAGAAGGTCCAGATGTTTGTAATTCAGCCAGTTTCAATAAAATCTGTACTGTGGAGAGGGAAATAGATTTATTTCTATTCTTCCATTATAGATTAGGATGTGTACCTGCTCTGATTTGAGCAGAGAGGTCCTTGGATGCCCTTGGTATTTGGGACTCCTTACAAATACCCCAGAACACAAACGTGATTATATAGCATTTTCCTGTGCAGCATGTTCCTTCTTTTGATTTAGTGATCACTCCTAGTTATTGAATTCATTTTCCAGAAGTAGTAGCATATTTCCTCCATTTTTTTGTGTAGTTCACAATGTAATAGATATAGGCACAATAATTTAGAAAAAGTTTTAGTGACTTATAGTTGATTTATAATGTGTTAATTTCTGCTGCGCTGCAGTGATTTACTTATACGTATTCTCATATTGTTTTCCATTATGATTTATCAAAGCATATTGAATATAGTTCCCTGTTGTATACAATAAGACCTTGTTGTTTATCCGTCTTACATATAATGTTGATAGTTTGCATCTGCCAGTCTCAGACTTCCAGGCCACCCCTCCCTCATCCTGCTCCCCCTTGGCAACCACTAGTCTGTTCCCTACAGACACATTTTTAAGATCAATCTGATTATGACATTTTTTCCCATCACTTTATTAGAAGTCTAGACAGCAAAACAAATCAAATCTTATCTGTAGCTTATTTGCTTGCTGGTTTCCATGTAGAAAATACTCCTATCATAGCTGATTTCAAGTATGTCACTGGACATGGAGTAGAGAAGAAACCGTGCACATCATTATGTAGTGCCTCCACTATAAAGGTAAAATAGATGTAAGTAACCTTAAGAGCATAGATAATAGTAAAATGTAGGAGGGGTGGGTTTTCAGTATTTATCATCCATATTTTAATATAATTCATTTACTCATAAATTTGTATAGTTTGTTACACATGACTATATTTGATGATGGATTGGTAAAACTTCTAAAAATTTAGCTCTTGGCTCAAGAGCTGTAGCATTTGGCCTCAGCACACGACTGTTCCTTTCTGTCATTTCCTATCACTCCTCCTCACTACTTTTTTTCTGACCCTTTAAACATATCAAACCTGTTTGTGTCTTAGAGCCTTTGACCTTCCTGTTCGTAATATATGTGAGTTGTCTTTCTCTCCTAGAGGTTCTTATCCTGGAGTCATTTCTTTTTTTAAAAAATAATTAATTTATTATTATTTTTTAAACAACTTATTCTTTTATTTGCCCGAGGCCAGCTGTTGCAGGCACTGAGGCCCCAAGTCTTCCAGAAGGGATGGGGATGGAGGACGCCATCCTGCGTTCTAGGTGCTGCCTGCCCCATCCTGCTTCCTGCAGGAGATGGGAGAGTAGATACAGTGTACCCTTGCAATATCAAGTATCTCATCAATTGAATGTGTCAGTCGCTCAGTTGTGTCCAACACTGTTGCCCCATGGACTGTAACCCATCAGGCTCCTCTGTCCAAGGGATTCTCCAGGCAAGAGTACTGGAGTGGGTTGCCATTTCCTTCTCCACTAGGAGTCAGTTCTATTGCCTGACTTTTTATTGAGGTCTCCTCGCATCTAGTCTTAAGTTTGCCTCAACCCACCACCTACTTATTTGTCATTTCACCTGGTTTGAGTTTCTTTATAGCCCCTGTCATTACCATAAATTATCTTATTCAGAACTTCTGAGTTGGTGAACCTTTGGAAGTGCTAGGAGAATGGCTCTGGGAGAGAACTTGGAAGCTCTGTGTCCCTTCCCCATACCTCTCTATGCATCTGTTCCTTCTGACTATTCCTGAATTATGTCCTTTACATTTTTTCTAATTGACAACGTAGTTGATTTACAGTGTTGTGTTAGTTTCTGGTGTAGAGCAAAGTAATTCAGTTATGTGTATATATACATACTGTCTCTCATATTCTTTACCATTATGGTTTATTCAGTTCAGTTGAGTCGCTCAGTCATGTCCAACTCTTTGCAACCATATGAATCGCAGCATGCCAGGCCTCCCTTTCCATCACCAACTCCTGGAGTTTACCCAAACTGATGTCCATCGAGTCGGTGATGCCATCCAACCATCTCATTCTCTGTCATCCCCTTCTCCTCCTGCCCTCAATCTTTCCCAGCATCAAGGTATTTTCAAATGAGTNCAAAGTCTTTGGCATAGTCAATAAAGCAGAAATAGATGTTTTTCTGGAAACTCTCTTGCTTTTTCCATGATCCAGCGGATGTTGGCAATTTGATCTCTGGTTACTCTGCCTTTTCTAAAACCAGCTTGAACATCAGGGAGTTCAGCATAATATTTTCAAGGTTCATCCATGTATCAGTATGCTTTTTATAACTAAATAATTTTGCATTTTATTTGTATACTGCATTTTATTTATCTGTTCATTCATTTAAGGACATTTGGACAGCAGAAGTATTCTTAAAGCACTGAAGTTCATAATTTCAAAGTGATTATTACTTCACTACTTTAAGTTGCATTTTTTTTGGCACCATCCATCACAGTTTGCGGGAAAGCCTAGAATCCTGACCACTAGTCCACCAGAGAAGTCCAAGGAACCATTCTTTAAGAGCTTGGAGTAATTGCACAATAACTTTCATTTATATCATGGTAAACCCAACATTTTTGCAGAAGGAGTATTAATTATTTTAGAAATATTTTCTAGTGATGCAGATTCTGATTTGGGAATGTTGAACAACTGGTAAGCCAGTATGTCTATTTACGTTTGCCTCAAGGTGTATAGTGGATAATGTGTAAGATGTGTAATAGTCTGTAAAGCAGTGTTGTCTGATAGAACTTTCTGTAAAGATGAAAATGCTCAGTCTGATATAATAGTTGCACGGTTGTTGAGCACTTCAAATGTGACTAATGCTGTGGAAAAACTGAATTAAATTAAAAACTAGTTTTAATTTAATTTAGTTTTAAAAAGCTATATGGCTAATGGCTGCAGAATTGAATAGTGCACCTTTAATCAAAAGGTGTTGGTGTAAGTAAATATCCCACTTGCTAAAGATTAAACACTTGGTAGTATGTAAAGAGTATTATGCAACGTGTTGTAGATGCCAATTAGACATATATTTCAGTTATTTACCAATTTAAGTTCCTACTTAGCTTGTCCTAAAATACCTGGAGTAAGGTAACACGTGGGAAGACCACTATGGCATTCAGAAGAGAGAGACTAGAGGAAGGTGCTGTCATCCAGTTTGTACCTGACTGAAATCTAGATCACAGATTTCTCCTTTGTAGATAAAAATTTTAGGGTGTTGATCACTATGGTGGGAATAGCCAAATAGCCTTTTCTTTCTCAGTTTTCTTAAAGAATTGGTGTCATTTTTGGATCTTTTCTCATTGCTTTTTTAGACGTTCTTAACAGTTTCAGCTTGCAGTAGTATCTGTCTTATTTCTGGAGAGAAGATCTATATTGGAACAATATTTAAAATAACCATTTCTGGAGAATTTTGGATGAGAAGGTGCCAGATAATCTGACTTTTAACTGTGTTCAGTTAGCCTTAAATACTTTTTGTCTCTGCTTTCAAATTGTTACCTTGTAGAACTTCCCTGGTGGTCCATTGGTTAAGAATTGAGATTCCGCTTCAGGGGGCACAGATTTGAGTCCTGATTGAGGAACTAAGATCCTACGTGCTACGTGGTGCAGCCAAAAAATAAACCAAAAAAATAAAATTGATGTCTTTTAAAATATATTATCTTTTCTGTAGGCCACTATATGTAAAAGAATTAGCAATATCGTTAGCCTTGAGTCCATCTATGAGTAAGACAATATCTGTGTCTCTTATTATCTGGGCAGTCTAGTATAATTACAGTTTGAGGGCATTTGATCTGTTACTGGATTTTCTTCTTTCCTAGTTCTTTTAATTATACTGTGTTCTCTATTTGATTTTAGATTTCTTCTCATTCTTTGCCTCGGTTTCTTTTTTTTTTCCTGTAAAATCATAAATGGTACTATTGTCTCTCCCCTAACAGTATAAACACTGAGTTAATTTTATTAAGGACTTTTTTTTTAATTTGGCCACACCATGCAGCATGTGGGATCTTAGTTCCCCCACCAAGGATCAAACCCGTGGCCAAGCTGCATTGAAAGCACGGAGTCTTAACTACTGGACTGCCAGAGATTTATTGAGGATTTTATATTCCTTTGAATAAATATATTCTAGAGAGGCAATAGTGGTAAAGAATACAGATTCCCTTGTTTCCACTCCTAGTTATTAAGTTTTTACACATGGTGTCTTTAGACTTTGTAATTTTGAGGGGAGACTCACCTACTTTTCTCATATTTTGCTTTTGTAGGTAATTTTGACCAATCAGATGACAACAAAGTTTGATAGAAATCAGGCCTTGCTGGTTCCTGCACTAGGTAGGCAATTAATCCAATATTTGTAGTTAAATACATTTTTTTCTACCTCTTCGGTATGATGCTTATTGAGTATTGTAAGTTCCATGAAAGCAGAGAAGACTCTCTCTTATTTGCTGATAAATCTTAGCGTGGAACACAGTGCCCTGAGATACAGACTCATCCTTTCAATTGTTTAACATTTATTGAACATCTACTCTCTGGCAACTCTTGTGTCAGGTTCATAGTGTATAAATATTCATAAGATGATTCTTGTTCTCAGAAATCACACACTCTTAAGCAGGAGAAGGGGTGAATCCATTTAAATACAAATCACACTATAATGAATAACTCAGGTTATAACTCTGTTTCTAACCTTACTCATGGTTTTATTAGGACACAATGCTTTAAGATTTTTTTCTACTAAAATCTTTAAGAATATTCTGTCAGAGGTTTTGCTTTTCTTGTGGTGGTCAAAATATGTCAGTAAGCCTGTTGATAAGGAAGATTGACAAATAATTGACTCAATAGTTTCCTGAAAGCAGGTCGAGGGTAGTGATAATGCTCTCTGCAGTATTTCCACGGATAGGAAAAAACTCTATTAATTTCAGGATGTTAGTCATGTACCTGTTTTTTCGAAACCAAATATACTTTCATTATGTTAAATTGAGTAAAGGAAAATTGTTTTTGGTCAGAGGCGTTCTGAGAGACTTACAATCTAGTCAGTTATCCTGTTCTTTTTCCCTCAGGGGAAAGTTGGGGACATGCTGCTACAATACGGCTTATCTTTCATTGGGACCAAAAGCAAAGGTCAGTATAGAAACAGGTTAGTGATTTTAAATACTGGGTAAATTACACTGAACATTTATCAGTTCCTTACAGCTTGATGCTGTCTACAGTGCCCGGTGAACTAAAGCTTCTGTTGCCTTCATCACCCAAAGCAGGCATAAAAACATGTTGTTATACTGCACAGTTAGCTACATAGGAAGTTCTTTGAAATATTTAAATGATGGGGTGCACCTGAAATGAGTAGGTGGCCAAAGAATACCACCTTCTAAAGCTCTTTGAAATTAAGTACCATTTATTAACCATGCAGAGGGAGGTGAGTACTCTGTGTTCCCAGAACGGATTGAAAGAAGAGTAAAATTAGGACAAAAGGAAAACTTTTGAGGTTAGCTTTAGGACTTTAATTTATGTGGAAAATAGGATGGTTTTTCTTAGTTTCTTAATATATTTCTTGTATGAAATTGTGTCTATTTTTGTTTTCTTTTATATTTCCCTACCCTGCTTTTGTTATCCAGTTACTTACTTGCCTTTCACAAGTATTGTTCTTGAAAATAAAACTGTGACAGCATGAAACCTTTGTGTTTGTTTTTAAAGCTACTAAGCAAGTGAACAAACCACTTTTCATTTTCTTCAAAATAGGCAATTGAAATCCATGGAGCCTAGAAATGCCAGCCTCTCTGCTTTGAAATTAATTGGTATAACCAAGAGAACTTGGTTTGGGAATGCTCCAATAAAATGGGGAAATTGAGACAGCATGTGGATAAAGAAAAAAAGGATTGCTTTAACACATACTGGGTTTGGTCGATATACTATTTCTTTATCTGCATTTCTTCATTCTTGTACAAAGTGAAAAAGTCAAGCCTGACCAAGTTAGGTCTTACTGACCCTGAGCTCATAGCAAAACTGCTTACATCTTTGTACATCTTTTGTAACTAGTTCATGCAGTTTGTTGCTTTTAAAGATGGCATTTCCAGAGACTTCAGGTAACTTTTTTCCCTCCATAATGCATAGTGCTTTGCCACTGACTCCCATCCCCCAACTCTATAAATAGGTCATTGTATACTGAATTCACAAAAGCAGTTCTTTTCTCAGCGACAAACCCTATTGTAAAGATTTGGCAACAGTTCTCCAGATGAGAGTCTTTTGAACGTATTGTTTATATTTATCCAGATTGAGGTTTTCTGTAAAGTACATCTCACTGCTGCTGCNAATAGGTCATTGTATACTGAATTCACAAAAGCAGTTCTTTTCTCAGCGACAAACCCTATTGTAAAGATTTGGCAACAGTTCTCCAGATGAGAGTCTTTTGAACGTATTGTTTATATTTATCCAGATTGAGGTTTTCTGTAAAGTACATCTCACTGCTGCTGCTGCTGCTAAGTTGCTTTAGTCTTGTCCGACTCTGTGCAACCTCATAGACGGCAGCCCACCAGGCTCCGCCGTCCCTGGGATTCTCCAGGCAAGAACACTGGAGTGGGTTGCTATTTCCTTCCCCAATGCATGAAAGTGAAAAGTGAAACTATTTAAATGTTTTTAGAAATTCCCCCCGAGCAAGTGTACTACAGTGATCTTCCTCTACTATTCTAGTATTAAATACTCAATAACAGAATACATCTAAGAAGAGAGGAAAATAGGAGTAAAGAAAGATACTTCTTCCATCTTTTTCTTTGTTTCTTTCATCTCTTTATGCACTCATCAGAAGGAGAAGTTCTCCTTTGTCAAATCCTAGAAGTTAGCATGGGCTTCCCTGGTGGCTCAGAGGTTAAAGTGTATGCCTGGAATGCGAGAGACCCAGGTTCGATCCCTGGGTCGGGAGATCCCCTGGAGAAGGAAATGGCAACCCACTCTAGCACTCTTGCCTGGAGAATCTCATGGAGGGAGGAGCCTGGTCGGCTACAGTCCATGGGGGTCACAAAGAGTCGGACATGACTGAGCATGATTGGAAAATCATGCTTACTTTCTTCAGAGTTAACCATTTTATGACTTCAGCCTCTTACTAATCCTTCCCAAGAAATTAGTGATGTAGAACACTGACATTGAATAGGTAGTTTTAGGGGAAATCTATTGCTCAATGAATGTTTTTCCTATATCTCATACTATTTTAATGAGTGCTTGCTTGTGCTAGGTATTTAACTGTGTACCTTGTATACAACATTGCATATAATCCATTCAATATCTCTTTTTAACCAAATTTAAAAGTTATGCTCCATTTAAAGTTATTATAAAATACTGGCTATATTTGTTGTATTGTACAGTATACCCTTGTAGCTTATTTTATACATAATAGTTTATACCTCTTAATCCCCTACTCTTATACTGCTGTTTTCCCCCTCCCCACTGGTAACCACTCATTTTTTCTCTATGTCTGTGAGTCCTTCAGTAACTCTTTGAAGGTTCTATACCTATTAACAGAGAGAAGATCAAGGCCCAGGAAGATTAAAAAATAGCAGCTACCATTTCTTGAATATTAACTGTTCTTTATTGTACTAAGTACTCTGTGTGTGTGTGTGTATACATAAAATTTCATTTTATTTTATAAATAACTCTGACATAGGTACAGTATCCACATTTTATAGCTGGCTTTATAGGAGTCCATTCCTTTTCTCCTATAATTGCTGTTTCTTGAAAGTAATTATATTACTGCACTGATTGCTAGTGAATCTGAAGGTATATCTTATCCTCCTTTTTAGGTAAAAACCTTTTTTTCCAAACTGCTTTTTTTCCTAGGCTGTGGATATATGATAAGTAATATGCACACTTTGTTATAATCAGAAGTGGTTGACCTCATTTAATAAAATCAACATTGGTTTATTCATTGTTTGAAATTAGATATCTATTAAAGTTGCATGAAATCTTGTATGCTTTTTAAAATATAGTGTCTTGAAAGGATAGAAATAGAAATTCATGCTGGGGGAAAATAGTTTATAAAAATGAATACTTCTAGTCTGAGCAGAAAAATGAAAACCTTGACTAGCCAAATTTATATTGAGTTTGAACTTCAGTGTCCCATCTCATGCCCCAGTCCCTGTTCTTCACCAGGATTTTTACCCTTTGACTAGTAACAGAATAACATTTCAACAGTTATTAAAAGAAATACTTTTGTCTCTGTCCTGTATATTGTGTGGGTTTTCCTCCAATTTGCATATTCATGATAATATGAGGCCAAGATTGTTCAGAATTATACCGTTCTTTGCCAAGAAGATCTGGTGTTAGAGTGGAGTAATACATCAACACCCCCACACACTGTTTCATATGTGTCTCAGCTTTAGAGCACAAACTGTGCTTCTGTCTTGTTTCTTCCTGACCTAAACTATGCGGTTCAGCCATATGTTAAGCTTCATCTCAGCTGGGGCCATGAGCCAACTGATTCTTCAGTGTAGTTTGTTGTTTAAAAAGATATCTTGAGATGCAGACATGAAATAAATTTTGTTTTTACCTAGAAATTTGAGGAAGATTTTTCCACCTGAATACATAATGTCCCTTTGACTTTAGTATTCTTAATAAACTTGTAAATGCTTCTTAAAAGCTTATTTCCTTTTTAATAATTTTCTCAGGAAAGTTGGATATACTGGGTACCTTTTTGGACATATGGTGATATGAGGTGATTTAGATACTCATTTTTCAGAAGATTAGCTAATTTTTGTTTTAATTTGGATCAAAATGGGTGATTTTTTAATTTTAAGGAAGTGCACTTTTCACTTTGTGAGTTCACTTTCCCTTTTCACTTTCCTGCATTGGAGAAGGAAATGGCAACCCACTCCAGTGTTCTTGCCTGGAGAATCTCAGGGACAGAGGAGCCTGGTGGGNTTTCTCAGCGACAAACCCTATTGTAAAGATTTGGCAACAGTTCTCCAGATGAGAGTCTTTTGAACGTATTGTTTATATTTATCCAGATTGAGGTTTTCTGTAAAGTACATCTCACTGCTGCTGCTGCTGCTAAGTTGCTTTAGTCTTGTCCGACTCTGTGCAACCTCATAGACGGCAGCCCACCAGGCTCCGCCGTCCCTGGGATTCTCCAGGCAAGAACACTGGAGTGGGTTGCTATTTCCTTCCCCAATGCATGAAAGTGAAAAGTGAAACTATTTAAATGTTTTTAGAAATTCCCCCCGAGCAAGTGTACTACAGTGATCTTCCTCTACTATTCTAGTATTAAATACTCAATAACAGAATACATCTAAGAAGAGAGGAAAATAGGAGTAAAGAAAGATACTTCTTCCATCTTTTTCTTTGTTTCTTTCATCTCTTTATGCACTCATCAGAAGGAGAAGTTCTCCTTTGTCAAATCCTAGAAGTTAGCATGGGCTTCCCTGGTGGCTCAGAGGTTAAAGTGTATGCCTGGAATGCGAGAGACCCAGGTTCGATCCCTGGGTCGGGAGATCCCCTGGAGAAGGAAATGGCAACCCACTCTAGCACTCTTGCCTGGAGAATCTCATGGAGGGAGGAGCCTGGTCGGCTACAGTCCATGGGGGTCACAAAGAGTCGGACATGACTGAGCATGATTGGAAAATCATGCTTACTTTCTTCAGAGTTAACCATTTTATGACTTCAGCCTCTTACTAATCCTTCCCAAGAAATTAGTGATGTAGAACACTGACATTGAATAGGTAGTTTTAGGGGAAATCTATTGCTCAATGAATGTTTTTCCTATATCTCATACTATTTTAATGAGTGCTTGCTTGTGCTAGGTATTTAACTGTGTACCTTGTATACAACATTGCATATAATCCATTCAATATCTCTTTTTAACCAAATTTAAAAGTTATGCTCCATTTAAAGTTATTATAAAATACTGGCTATATTTGTTGTATTGTACAGTATACCCTTGTAGCTTATTTTATACATAATAGTTTATACCTCTTAATCCCCTACTCTTATACTGCTGTTTTCCCCCTCCCCACTGGTAACCACTCATTTTTTCTCTATGTCTGTGAGTCCTTCAGTAACTCTTTGAAGGTTCTATACCTATTAACAGAGAGAAGATCAAGGCCCAGGAAGATTAAAAAATAGCAGCTACCATTTCTTGAATATTAACTGTTCTTTATTGTACTAAGTACTCTGTGTGTGTGTGTGTATACATAAAATTTCATTTTATTTTATAAATAACTCTGACATAGGTACAGTATCCACATTTTATAGCTGGCTTTATAGGAGTCCATTCCTTTTCTCCTATAATTGCTGTTTCTTGAAAGTAATTATATTACTGCACTGATTGCTAGTGAATCTGAAGGTATATCTTATCCTCCTTTTTAGGTAAAAACCTTTTTTTCCAAACTGCTTTTTTTCCTAGGCTGTGGATATATGATAAGTAATATGCACACTTTGTTATAATCAGAAGTGGTTGACCTCATTTAATAAAATCAACATTGGTTTATTCATTGTTTGAAATTAGATATCTATTAAAGTTGCATGAAATCTTGTATGCTTTTTAAAATATAGTGTCTTGAAAGGATAGAAATAGAAATTCATGCTGGGGGAAAATAGTTTATAAAAATGAATACTTCTAGTCTGAGCAGAAAAATGAAAACCTTGACTAGCCAAATTTATATTGAGTTTGAACTTCAGTGTCCCATCTCATGCCCCAGTCCCTGTTCTTCACCAGGATTTTTACCCTTTGACTAGTAACAGAATAACATTTCAACAGTTATTAAAAGAAATACTTTTGTCTCTGTCCTGTATATTGTGTGGGTTTTCCTCCAATTTGCATATTCATGATAATATGAGGCCAAGATTGTTCAGAATTATACCGTTCTTTGCCAAGAAGATCTGGTGTTAGAGTGGAGTAATACATCAACACCCCCACACACTGTTTCATATGTGTCTCAGCTTTAGAGCACAAACTGTGCTTCTGTCTTGTTTCTTCCTGACCTAAACTATGCGGTTCAGCCATATGTTAAGCTTCATCTCAGCTGGGGCCATGAGCCAACTGATTCTTCAGTGTAGTTTGTTGTTTAAAAAGATATCTTGAGATGCAGACATGAAATAAATTTTGTTTTTACCTAGAAATTTGAGGAAGATTTTTCCACCTGAATACATAATGTCCCTTTGACTTTAGTATTCTTAATAAACTTGTAAATGCTTCTTAAAAGCTTATTTCCTTTTTAATAATTTTCTCAGGAAAGTTGGATATACTGGGTACCTTTTTGGACATATGGTGATATGAGGTGATTTAGATACTCATTTTTCAGAAGATTAGCTAATTTTTGTTTTAATTTGGATCAAAATGGGTGATTTTTTAATTTTAAGGAAGTGCACTTTTCACTTTGTGAGTTCACTTTCCCTTTTCACTTTCCTGCATTGGAGAAGGAAATGGCAACCCACTCCAGTGTTCTTGCCTGGAGAATCTCAGGGACAGAGGAGCCTGGTGGGCTACCGTCTATGGGGTCACATAGAGTCGGACACGACTGAAGAGACTTGGCAGCAGCAGCAGCAGGAGCAGCAGCCTCTATTTTTCCTGTTTCATTTTGCATTAAGGATAGACAGTCAACCCTAAAGCATCATAAAAGTTGATGATTTCACTCCCTAACACAACTAACAGAACATAATTCCTTAACATAACATTCTTATGTTACATATTATTTTGCAGTTATTTTATTTATGCATACAATTGCAATTACAAAGATGATATTTTTAATTCTTATGTTTTCATCCTGAAAGAACACACCTAAAAATTAGTGAGTGGATGATGGTCTCTGATTGCTTCTTTTTTGAATTATGCCTGAGGAGCAGGGCAGTTTCAAAACTGAGAAAATAACAGATGATAAAAATGGCCTTTGTAAATTATCTTTGAAAACAAATCAACATTATATTATATGTAAACAAATAATCTTTTAAGAGAGTCTGATCTTTCTCTTATAATCTTCATTGTGTACAGTTATATCAGTTTTTAAAATTTGTGTTAAAGTATTCACAACATAAAATTTCCCATTTTAACCGTGTAAGTGTATAATTCAGTGGCATGAAGTACATTCATATTATTGTACAACTATCACCACCATCCATCTCCAGAACTTTTTCGTCTTTCCATACTGAAACTCCATGCCTATTAAATAGTAACTACCTGTTCTCCCCCCACACCAGCCTCTGGCAACCACCATGCTACCTTCTGTCTCTGTGAATCTGACTAGTCTAGGCACTCATTAATACAAGTGGAAGCATACAATGTTGTTCCTGTTGTGACTGGCTTTATTTGACTTGGTGTAATGTCTTCAAGGTTCATTTCAGCAGATGTTAGAATTTCTTTCCTTTTTAAGACTAATATTCCATGGTATGTATATACCATGTTTTGTTTATCCAGTCATCTGTCAGACACTTGAACTGTAGCTTCTACCTTGAGCTTTTGTGAATAAGTTATAGCAGTTCTAAAGTAATTTTTAAAAGGCACTTTAAAAGTTTTTGCTCGTAAAGTTGACCCATGAACAGGAATTTGAATTGCATGGGTCCACTTATAGATGTATTTTTTTCAATAAATATAGTTTCTGTATTTTCATTTTGGTGGTGGTGGTTTAGTCACTAAGTTGTGTCCACCTCTTGTGACCCCATGGACTGTAGCCTGCCAGGCTCCTCAGTCCATGGGATTCTCCAGGCAGCAATACTGCAGTGGGTTGCCGTGGGTCTTCCTGACCCAGGGATTGAACCTGGGTCTCCTGCTTTGCAGGCCAATTCTTTAGCAACTGAGCTATGAGGGAAGCCAGCGAGATCACAATATGTGGAATTAAAAGAACTGGAGTTGAGTTCTACATGTCTCTCACCTTCCTGCTCTTGGATAACTCAATCAATTCCTTTGTTTTTGAAGCACAGTATTTGAATTTTGGGGGTTTCCCAGGTGGCACTAGTGGTAAAGAATCTGCCTGCCAAAGCAGGAAACATAAGAGACTCCAGTTTGATCCTTGGGTTGGGAAGATCCTCTAGAGGTAGGCATGGCAACCTACTCTAGTATTCTTCCCTGGAGAATCCCGTGGACAGAGGAGCCTGGCAGGCTATGGTTCATAAGGTCGCAGACAGCTGGACACCACTGAAGCAACTTAGCATGCATGCACATTCAGGTTTTTGATTGCAAAGGGATTGGTATGCCTAACCCTGCATTGTTCAAGGGTCAGCTATATTTGTTGCTGTTATGGTATTTGAGCATAGTTAATAAGAATTTAGAATTTTATTTCTCAACCACTGTGAGCTTTCAGTTTTATAGTACACAATAAAATTGTACCTAATCAGACCTTGTCCTGTTATGACAATGATTTTTCTGAACATACTCATTTTGAAAGAATGTGTTTTCCTAGATTGATTGTATTAGTATAATGAGTATGTGTTCCTCAGTTGTATACCAAGAAATTCTTAATGCTTCCCATACGTAAAAAATATACAATTACTGTAGAAAGTTTGAAAGATATAGATAATCAAACAAAAAAATAACCTTTACCTTGTAATAGCAACTTAACTTGTGGTTGTAGTCGTCTAGTAATTTTTCTATATAAAATATATGTGCAAGTGTATTCATGAAAGTGGGATCATACAGTATAACTTATACTTTGTATATTATTAATATTTTCCCATCTCATTAAATATTTTCTTCCACCTTATTTTACGTGTAATAGTATCCTGTCGTGCATAAAATAATTTGTTGAATTAGTCATTGTCTTTTTAGGTTGTTTTAAAATTTCAGTTATGCAAACAATTCTATTGTTATTATATGTAATAGTTATATATATTATATATATAGTTATTGTTTTAAGGAAGTGTTTTTTATATTTCTTTGTGTGTTCTTAGACAACAAAATAATAGAATTATAATGAAAAACTATAAATTTAAATTATGAACTCAGTCATCTGAACTAATTAAGACATATGTTTGTATTTATTTTTCTCTAAGCAGGTTGGCGACATTGTACAAATCACCAAGCCAGAAGGAATCTACAGTACCATTTGAGATCACAGTCAGTATTACTTGATTAGAGTGGGATTTTGTTGTTAGTGGGCAGTAATTATTTGAAGAAAGCATTTACAAATTGCTTCTATTAACTTCTGTAGGCAGTGAACATATTTGAGGACAGATTCTGATGTTTAGAACATTATCCCCAAAATAGTAGTATATATAAACAATAGTCACAACTGAACTGAAATTTATTCTTAAGAACACAGGAAATACTTATTTGTAGGGTAGTATGTTCCATGTCCTGGGTAATGTCAGGATATTAAAGACTTTTTTTCAGCCGTGCCTTGTGGCATGTGGGATACTTCCTTTCACTTCTTCCAGTAAAGCTACCATAAAGTTTGTTAGGATTGCCCTTTAGAGATTATTTTTATAATGCACTATTATTTCTGCATATGTGTATGTATAAATAAGTACATAAGAGACTCTAGATAAAAATGTTACAGTCCTGGCTTGGATACCTGTCTTTGAGGTTTATCTTCTTCACTCACTGTGGTTGATAACTTCTATCCCAAGAATAAAGTAGGTCTCTTACTCCTTTATTTTTTTTTGCATTTCTTTTATTTATTTATTTTTTTAACTTTAATTTTTTATTTTTTATTTTTTTCCATCTCAGGTGTACATGAGTTCCCAATCTTGAACCCCCCCCCCCACCTCCCACCCCATATCAACTCTCTGGATCATCCCCGTGCACCAGTCCTAAGCATCCTGTATCCTGTATTGAATATAGACTGACGATTCATTTCTTACAAGATAGTATACATGTTTCGGTGCCATTCTCCCAAATCTTCCCACCTTCTCCCTCTCCCTCAAAGTCCAAAAGTCCATTCTATGCATCTGTGTCTTATTACTTTAAAGTATTTGGAAGACCAGTTGTTATTTTAGATGTTCTTAAAGCATACTTGTATACTTTTTCATCTTGCAGCCTCAGGGATTTAGAGATGCTGTTGTTGCTACTGCATATTCATTGCAAACAGAAGGTTCATTGAATTCCCGGAAGCGGTCTCGGGACTCAGAGGAAGAACAAGAATCCAAAGAGTAGTCTCAAAGTATACATATGTATTGAGGCTATGAGAGATGCAATGTTTACAAGTAGTAGACTCTTACTTTAGAGTATAAACACACTATGGTGTGAATGAATTAGATCTATATATTAAGTGAATGGTGAATGAACAAATTAGGTCTATACTAAGTGAAACTACTTAACAAATCTGAAAGAGTTCTTCTAAATTAAGCAGTGTTCTATAGTTATATGTGACCCTGTTTTCATTGTTAATAACATTGAGTAGAGATGTTACAGGTATTATGTTTTGCAAATGTGGAAAGCTGATCTCATGTGGCTAATCTGAATTTATTATTCAGACTGTTTTTTTCCTCGTTTCTTTGCCAGTTGCCTAGACATTTCTAGGAAGAAAAGATTTTTTTTTTCACATCACCGTTGTGCTCTCCTCTTTAAATATAGCTTTGATAACTCTTAAAAATGACCTATTTCTATTATAAAGAAAAGCTAGCACCATGAGTCAGCATATTATTACATTCAGTTGATGGGTAGGATACAAATTTTAGATGACCACTCTGATTTTAGTGACCTCAATCCTAAAATTGGAGTCATTGATTCATTTTTTAATGGTATTTCATAATGTTAAAGGAAAACCTTAGCTGTTATCCCAGCTAGAACATTGACTGGAACGTACATCTTCCAGAATGTTCAGGTTGATAAGCTCAGTCATTTATTTCTGTATTTTTGAAACATGATGTGATCCAGTTCTAGGTGTATTGACATTTTCCTCTGAATAATGTTAACACTGCTTGAATAAATTAAAAATCTGAATTCTTGAGTGGTTTCAAAGTCTAAAAATGTTTTGGTACCTGGTTTGTCTCAGTACTTCTTAATTCATTTACAAGATTTACTTTGACTCCTAGAGAAGAAAATTATTTAAGTGATTGAATATTATATAATGTGACAACCATATTTTCCAGATTTTAGTGACAGTTGGTATTTCCTGTCCCAGACTGAACACTAAATTCATAAAATTTTAAACATGTAATTATTCTGTAATTGATTATACACAATCTTAAGTATAGTTTGCAAAGACTTTTTAAGAAGCAAAAGAAGGCACTGCTAGCCATTATACTAGGACATAAATCAGGACTATTCTATCCCAGGAAAATCAGGTTTATGGGCATCCTAATTATCTAAGACAAATTTCAGTTGATTACTTTAGGATAACTAAGTGTAGCTATCTTATTTTTGAGTACTTTAAGGCATATGTTTTTATTATAATTAATGCAGTCATTGTAAAAATTTACTTGTCATTTTATATTCTGTCTACTCAAATCATAACATTAGGAGAGTAAAGGGGTTGTTAAGTGATAAATATTAGTGTTACCAGCCATCAGATACTGTAAGAGCTCTTTTTATAAAGCATTATAACACTGTACTTTAAAAGAACTGTAGGGCTCTGAATATAGACAAAGCCAAGTGTATTTCTTTTGTTTGCAACTTTTTAAATAAAATTTACATATCATAGCTTTTCATAATTGTTGCTGTTGCTGAAAAGATATTTATTTTTCTAGTTATAAACTCAGTCTGCCTGGGCTGTAATAACAAAATACCACTGAATTACACAACAATTTTCTGATGGTTTTTCACAGTGTCCTAGCATGGTCTGGTTCTGGTGAGGGCTGTCTCCCTTGCTTGCAGACAGCTGCCTTCTTACAGTGTGCTCACAAAGATTTTCCTAGGTGGATGTGTGTGGAGAAAGATCGTTCTTTCTTACTTGTCTTATATGACCACCATTCTTATGAGAAATCCACTCTTATAACCTCATTTAACATTAATTACCTCCTAAAGTCCTGTCCTCAAATAGATTGGAGGTAGGGCTTCAGCATATGAATTTTGAGAGGGCACAATCAATCCATAGCATTCTGCCCCTGGTCCCCCCAAATTCATGTCTTTCTCACACAGAATACATGCATGTCATCCCAATAGCCCCAACTCATTCCAGCATCAACTGTGAAGTACAAAGTCTCATTAAAATATCCTCTTGGGGCTTCCCTGGTGGTCCAGTGGTTAAGGACCTGCCTTCCAATGCAGCATATGTGGGTTCAGTCCCTGGTTGGGGAACTAAGGTACAACATGCCATGGGGCAAGTAAGCCCATGTGTTGGAACTAAGACCCAACATGGCTAAATAAATAAATATTTTAAAAGATATAGTCTAAATTAGACATGTGAGATTCCAAGTACAATTTTAAAAATTTATTTGGCCGCATTGGGTCTTAGTTGTGGCACATGGGATCTTCACTGAGCACATGAACTCTAGTTGTAGCGTGCAGGCTCAGCAGCTCTGCGGCGTGTAGGATCTTAGTTCCCTGCCCAGGGGTCAACCCCCGTTTCCTGCACTGCAAGGCAGATTCTCAACCACTGGTCCACCAGGGAAGTCCCCAGGTATAATTCTTTACGAGGCAAAATTCTTCTCTGGCTGTGAACATGTGAAACCTGACACGTTTCCAAAATACAGTAACAGGAAAGATAGACATTCTAAAGAGAGAAACACAGGAAGAAAAGCAGAGTGATGGTTTCCAAGGAAGTCCAAAGCCTAGGAAGGTAAATTCCATTAGATCTTAAGGGTAGACATGAATCCCTTTTGGTTTGATACTCTGCCTTCCAGCCCTGCTGGCATGGCAGTATCACCCCAAAGCTCTGTGTGGGGGTTTTGCCCCTGAACTCTGGCCAGAGGCCATCTGACTTGTTGAAAATGAGACATTAGTTTTCATGGCCTCTGAATGGCCCTCAAGTTTAGTTTTCCTTCTTAAAGAATACCTGATGTTTGCAGCGAAACAGCTCTCAAGTTCTGTCAAATCCAAGAAGTCAGCCTTCCTTCATTTTGTCCTATCTTTGCCCCTGACAGTTCAAACTAGCAATGTTTCTGCTCTTTTAATCCCATAAGCTTTTTAATGGAGTGATGGTCCAGCCACACCCCTGATGTCCTCTTCAGAACATGTCTAATTTTTTGCAATATGGATAGGCTGAGAATTTTCCAAATCTTTAGGTTCTGGTTCCTTTTTGCTTATCAATTACTTCTTCAATTCATGTATATCATTTTGCATTTTGTTATTAAGTAAGGAATCAAGCCACTCCTTCAGTACTTTGCTTAGACTCCCCAGCTAAATAGCCAGTTTCATTACCTGCAAGTTCTAAATTCCATAAAGCCTGTGTCCTGCCATGTTATAACAAGGGTCATCTTTTCTCCAATTCCTGATACATTCCTTATTTCTATTTGAAATCTTACCAGAATCACCTTTAATATCCATATTTCTAGCTTGCCACCTCCAAACTCTTCCAGCCTCCATTACTGTCCCAAAGCTTCTTGCCCATTTTAGGTATTTCTTAAAGCTATGCTCTGCTTCTCAATACTAAAATCTGTAGTGATAGTTTGTGCTGCCATGGCAAAATCCCATATATTGGGTGGATTAAAACAAGTTTATTTTCTCACAGTTCTAGAGGCTACAAGTCCCAGATCATGGGGCTTGCATTGTTTCTGATGTGGTGAGCGATCTCTTGCACCGCCTGTTCTTACTATATTCTCACATGACAGAGGTTGAGAGCACACGTGAGCCAAGCTTTCAGTTGTCCTCATAAGGGTATCAATCCTATCATAAGGGCAGCCCACTCCAGTATTCTTGCCTGGAGAGTCCCAGGGACGGAGGAGCCTGGTGGGCTGCTATCTATGGGGTCGCACAGAGTTGGACACGACTGAAGCAACTTAGCAGCTCTTATGACCTCGTGTGTGCGTGCTAAGTCGCTTCAGTCATGTCTGACTCTTTGCAACCCTACGGACTGTAGCCTGCCAGGCTCCTCTGTCTATGGGATTCTTGAGGCAAGAATACTGGAGTGGGTTGCCATGGCCTCCTCCAGGGGATCTTCCCAAACCTTGAACCCGTGTCTCTTACGTCTCCTGCATTGGCAGCTGGGTCCCTTACACAGTGCCACCTGGGAAGCCCCAACCAGGTCTGCATTGCAGGCAGATTCTTCATGGAATGAGCCACCAGGGAACACGCCTTATGACCTCAGTTCAGTTCAGTTCAGTTGCTCAGTCATGTCTTGACTCTTTGCGACCCTATGGACAGCAGCATGCCAGGCTTCCCTGTCCATCACCAACTCCTGGAGCTTGCTCAAACTCATGTTCATCGAGTCAGTGATGCCATCCAACCATCTCATCCTCTGTCGTCCGCTTGTCCTCCTGCCTTCAATCTTCCCCAGCATCAGGGTCTTTTCCAATGAGTCAGTTCTTCACATCAGGTGGCCAACATATTGGAGTTTCAGCTTCAACATCAGTCCTTCCAATGAATATTCAGGACTGATTTCCTTTAGGATGGACTGGTTGGATCTCCTTGCAGTCCAAGGGACTCTCAAGAGTCTTCTCCAGCACCACAGTTCAAACTGAATCCCAGAGCTCAGTTAACCTTAATTACCTCCTAAAAACCTTGTCACCAACTATAGTCACATTGGAGGTTAGAGAATAAGAATAACAAGAATTTGGGGGAGATACAATTGAGTCTAGTAAAATACGTATACAAATATGTTTTTTAAATTACATAGTATTGTAACCTGTTGTTTGTAAATCTTAATATATCCTCATATGTTCCCCATAATTAAATTTTTCTATATTTCTCAATGGTTGTGCCTAAGGGAATGGCTACCTACTCCAGTATTCTTGCCTGGACAATTCCATGGACTGAGAAGCCTGGCGGGCTACACAGCTGAGCAACTAACACACATACTTTAAAATTTTCTTTTGGAGTTTTAGTTATTACTATTTTTACTGTTATAAACACTTCTAATAAGCATATATGTTCCTTTTAACAGAAATTGAAATTAGGGCTTCCCTGGTGGCTCAGTGGTGAAGAATCTGTTTGCCAAGGCAGGAGACACAGGTTCAGGTTCAGTCCCTGGGCTGGGAAGATCCCACATGTAGCAACTAAGGCCATGTGCCACAACTTTTAAGCCTCTGTTCCAGAGGCTACAACAGAAGCCACTGAAATCAGAAGTCCACGCACCACAATTAGAGAAAGCCTGTACAGCAACAAGGACCCAGCACAGCCAAAATAAATATGATGACAAAAAATTTTCTTAAGAAATTGAAATTATGATTTGTATTAATTTCCTTTTTCTGCTGTCATAAATTACTGCCGATTAGTGCCTTAAAAGAACATGAGTCTGAAATCATTTGTTGTTCAGTCACTCATGTCCTGCTGTTTGCAACCCCATGAACTGCAGCATGCCAGGCTTCCCTGTCCATCACCAACTCTTGGAGTTTACTCAAACTCATGTCCATTGAGTCAGTGATGCCATCCAACCATCTCATCCTCTGTCATCCCCTTCTCCTCTTGCCTTCAATCTTTTCCCAGCGTCAGGGTCTTTTCCAATGAGTCAGTTCTTCACATCAGGTGGCCAAAGCATTGGAGTTTCAGCTTCAGCATCAGTCCTTCCAATGAATATTCAGAACTGATTTCCTTTAGGATGGACTGGTTGGGTCTCCTTGCAGTCTAAGGGACTCTCAGGAGTCTTCTCCAACACCACAGTTCAAAAGCATCAATTCTTCGGCACTCAGCTTTCTTCACAGTCCAACTCTCACATCCATACATGACCACTGGAAAANCCCTTCTCCTCTTGCCTTCAATCTTTTCCCAGCGTCAGGGTCTTTTCCAATGAGTCAGTTCTTCACATCAGGTGGCCAAAGCATTGGAGTTTCAGCTTCAGCATCAGTCCTTCCAATGAATATTCAGAACTGATTTCCTTTAGGATGGACTGGTTGGGTCTCCTTGCAGTCTAAGGGACTCTCAGGAGTCTTCTCCAACACCACAGTTCAAAAGCATCAATTCTTCGGCACTCAGCTTTCTTCACAGTCCAACTCTCACATCCATACATGACTACTGGAAAAACCATAGCCTTGACTAGACGGACCTTTGTTGGCAAAGTAATGTCTCTGCTTTTCAATATGCTGTCTAGGTTGGTCATAACTTTCCTTCCAAGGAATAAGCGTCTTTTAATTTCTTGGCTGCAATCACCATCTGCAGTGATTTTGGAGCCCCCCAAAATAAAGTCTGACACTGTTTCGCCATCTATTTCCCATGAAGTGATGGGACCAGATGCCATGATCTTTGTTTTCTCAATGTTGAGCTTTAAGCCAACTTTTTCACTCTCTAGTTTCTCTTTCATCAAGAGGCTTTTTAATTCCTCTTCACTTTCTGCAATAAGGGTGGTGTCATCTGCATATCTGAGGTTATTGATATTTCTCCTAGCCATCTTGATTCCAGCTTGTGCTTCTTCCAGCCCAGCGTTTCTCATGATGTACTCTGCATATAAGTTAAATAAGCAGGGTGACAATATACAGCCTTGACATACTCCTTTTTCTATTTGCTACCAGACCACTGCAATAAAGCAAATAAATCACACAAACTTTTATAGTTTCCCAGTACATACAAAAGTTTTATTTACACTTTACTGTAGTTCATTAAGTGTGCAAAAGCATGTGTCTAAAAATACAATGTATATACCTTAATTAAAAATAATTTATTGCTTGGAGTAGGAAATGGCAAACCACTCCAATATTTTTGCCAGGAAAATTCCATGGACAGAGAGCCTGGTGGGCTACAGTCCATGGGATTGCAAGAGTCAGACTGCACTGAGTGACTAACTTTCAAAAGAAAGAATGAGAAACAAAAAAAAAGTATCACCAGCTAACAGTCACATATTTGGTTCTGAAGGATAACTTACTGTTTTGATTTCTGGAGATCAGATTTTTTTAGTACTCATGTATAGGTTTTCTCGTTTCCTTTAGTATTAAAGGACAAAGTTGAAAGAGTATTCATATATATCTATGAAAATTAAAGTGCATTCCAAATGCATATCCCATCCCACAAGGATTGATTTATTCATACTTGCACAGCCTTGTGAAAAGTGCACGATGCGCCAGGTCCCTGTGGGGCACATTCATTCTCACACAAAAGAGGCGTTGCAGGGTCAGGAACCGGGGTTTAAAGTGGGGGAAGTTCTGTAACTGACATAAAAAATATTTTGGAAAACAATTATGTTCAAACTCGAAAATAAATGGGAAATGTATGCCTTAAAAAGACACACACACAAAAATACTTTATTACTAAAATAAAACTTCGTTACTAAAAACTGCCAGCTTTGAGCAAGTCATAATCTCGTAAGAGTTAACAAAGATCACTTAAAAAACAAACCAAAGATCACTGAGCATAACATAACGAATACAATAATAAGGAAGTTTGAGCTATTATAAGAATTGCCAAAATGTGGCACACAGATAGAAGGTGAACAAATGCTGTTCAGAAAATGTTGCAATAGACTTGCTCAATGAAGGGTTGTTGCAAACCTTCAGTTTGTAAAAAAACAGTATCTTCGAGATGAAATGAAATGAGATATGCCTGTAATTGTTCAAATATGCGAACACTTTTTAAAAGTAACTCTTTCTTGGTTTTACAAACATTTATCCTTTATTGACATTTTTTTTTTTGGCAGAATATTATCTGAGCTGACTGTGGCTCAGATCATGAACTCCTTATTACCAAATTCAGACTTATATTGAAGAAAGCAGGGAAAACCACTAGACCATTCAGGTATGACCTAAATCAAATCCCTTATGATTGTACAGTGGAAGTGAGAAATAGATTTAAGGGACTAGATCTGATAGAGTGCCTGATGAACTATGGATGTAGGTTTCTGACACTGTACAGGAGACAGGGGTCAAGACCATCCCCAAGAAAAAGAAATGCCAAAAAGCAAAACGGGTGTCCGAGGAGGCCTTACAAATAGCTCTGAAAAGAAGAGAGGCGAAAAGCAAAGGAGAAAAGGAAAGATGTACCCATTTGAATGCAGAGTTCCAAAGAATAGCAAGTAGAGAGAAGAAAGCCTTCCTCAGCAGTCAGTGCAAAGAAATAGAGGAAAACAATAGAATGGGAAAGACTAGAGATCTCTTCAAGAAAATTAGAGATACCAATGGAACATTTCATGCAAAGATGGGCTTAATAAAGGACAGAAATGGTATGGATCTAACAGAAGCAGAAGATAGTAAAAGAGGTAGCAAGAGTACACAGAAGAACTGTACAAAAAAGATTTTCATGACCCAGATAATCACGATGGTGTGATCACTCACCTAAAGCCAGACATCCTGGAATGTGGTCAAGTGGGTCTTAGGAAGTATCACTAGGAACAAAGCTAGTGGCGGTGATGGAATTCCAGTTGAGCTATTTCAAATTCTAAAAGATGATGCTGAGAAAGTGCTGCACTCAATAGGTCAACAAATTTGGAAAACTCAGCAGTGGCACAGGACTGGCAAAGGTCAGTTTTCATTCCAATCCCAAAGAAAGGCAATGCCAAAGAATGTTCAAACTACCACACAGTTGCACTCACCTCACATGCTAGTAAAGTAATGCTCAAAATTCTCCAAGCCAGGCTTCAGCAATATGTGAACCATGAACTTCCAAATTTTCAAGCTGGTTTTAGAAAAGGCAGAGGAACCAGAGATCAAATTGCCAACATCTGCTAGATCATGGAAAAAGCAAGAGAGTTCCAGAAAAACATCTATTTCTGCTTTATTGACTATGCCAAATCCTTTGACTGTGTGGGTCACAATAAACTGTGGAAAATTCTGAAAGAGATGGGAATACCAGAGCACCTTACCTGCCTCCTGAGAAACCTGTATGCAGGTCAGGAAGCAACNAGAGTTCCAGAAAAACATCTATTTCTGCTTTATTGACTATGCCAAAGCCTTTGACTGTGTGGATCACAATAAACTGTGGAAAATTCTGAAAGAGATGGGAATACCAGAGCACCTTACCTGCCTCCTGAGAAACCTGTATGCAGGTCAGGAAGCAACAATTAGAACTAGACATGGAACAACAGACTGGTTCCAAATAGGAAAAGGAGTACATCAAGGCTGCATATGGTCACCCTGCTTATTTAACTTATATGCAGAGTACATCATAAGAAACGCTGGGCTGGATGAAGCACAAGCTGGAATCAAGATTGCCAGGGAAAATATCAATAACCTCAGATATGCAGATGACACCACCCTTATTGCAGAAAGTGAAGAAGAACTAAAGAGCATCTTAATGAAAGTGAAAGAAAAGAGTGAAAAAGTTGGCTTACCGCTCAACATTCAGAAAACGAAGATCATGGCATCTGGTCTCATCACTTCATGGCAGATAGATGGGGAAACAGTGGCTGACTTTATTTTGGGGTGGGCTCCAAAATCACTGGAGATGGTGACTGCAGCCATGAAATTAAAAGACGCTTACTCCTTGGAAGGAAAGTTATGACCAGCCTAGACAGCATGTTAAAAAGCAGAGACATTACTTCGTGAACAAAGGTCCATCTAGTCAAGATTATGGTTTCTCTAGTAGTCGTGTATGGATGTGAGAGTTGGACTGTGAAGAAAGCTGAGTGCCAAAGAATTGATGCTTTTGAACTGTGGTATTGGAGAAGACTCTTGAGAGTCCCTTGGATTGCAAGGAGATCCAACCAGTCCATTCTGAAGGAGATCGGCCCTGGGATTTCTTTGGAAGGACTGATGCTAAAGCTGAAGCTCCAGTACTTTGGCCACCTCATGCGAAGAGTTGGCTCATTGGAAAAGACTCTGATGCTGGGAGGGATTGGGGGCAGGAGGAGAAGGGGACGACAGAGGATGAGATGGCTGGATGGCATCACTGACTTGATGGGTGTGAGTCTGAGTGAACTCCTGGAGTTGGTGATGAACAGGGAGGCCTGGCGTGCTGTGGTTCATGTGGTTGCAAAGAGTTGGACACGACTGAGTGACTGAACTGAACTGATGACTTTTAGCTTCAATTTGGAGATTTATAACTTGTGTGCATGTGCTTATTCCATGGTGTCTGACTCTGCAACCCCATGGACATAGCCCACCAGGCCTCAGTGTCCATGGCATTTTCCAGGTAAGCAGGCTGCCATTTCCTCCTCCAGGGGATCTTTCTGACCTAGGGATTGAAACTATATCTCCAGCATCTCCTGCATTGGCAGGCAGATTCTTTGCCACTGAGCCACTGGGGGCCCAATATATAACTTAAAGCATACTTATATAGTGCCTTATGATTTTTGAAACACTTTTACATCTTTTAATTTGATCTTTTTGTCAACTCCAAGTAGGTGTGATAGGCTGGCCTGTGTACTTATGTTCCTTTCATCCATCAATCCAGCCATCCATTTACTGCATAACACGTTTCACAACGACTTGTTGCATGAATAAATATTTCAAATAAATTAAAATAATTATTTGGGTGTGCCAGGTCTTAGACTGATGCTAAAGCTGAATCTCCAATACTTTGGCCACCTGATGTAAAGAGCTGACTTATTGGAAAAGACCTTGGTTCTGGAAAAGATTAAGGGCATGAGGAGAAGAGGGCAACAGAGGATGAGATGGTTGATGGCATCATCAACTCAACGGACGTGAGTCTGAGCAAACTCCAAGGAGATGTGGACAGGGAAGCCTGGCGTGCTGCAGTGCATGGGGTTGCCAAGAGTCAGGTGTGACTGAGCAACTGAACAACAAAGGTCTTTGTGGCACTTAGTTGTAGCACTAGAAATCTTAGTTGTGGTATGCAGGGATTTAATTCTCTGAGTAGGGATCAAACCTGGGCCACTTCCATTGGGAGTGTGGTCTTAGCCACTGGATCAGCAGAGAAGTCCCTCACACAAGGTTTAGAATGTTTGGTCATACATAGGATGGTGTTTCTAAACATTTTTTAATTATAAAATAAATATGTATAATAGTCATCTATTAAATTTTTTTTTACTTTAAAAAATTGGAGTAAAATAGATAGTACTTAAAATTTTGCCATTTTAACCATTGTTAAGTGTATAATTCAGTGGCATTTTTAATAATTGTAGGAACATCTCCACTATTTTTAAAACATTTTTCATCACCCCTAACAGATTACCCATTAAGCAATAGCTCTTCATTATTTCCTTGTAATCTTTAATCTACTTTCCATCTCTATGATTTGTTTATCATACATATTTCATATAAATGAAATCATACAATATTTTTCCTTTTGTCTTTGGCTTAATGTTTTCTTGGTTCATCCATGTTGGAGCATGTACAAGAACTTCAGTTCTTTTTATGAGGCTGAGTAATATCCCATTGTATGTATGTATATAATGTATTTTGCTTATCTGTTCTTCTGTTTAATGGACATTTGGGTTGTTTCTAATAGTCTTTCAATGGTTTATAAGTTTATATGAGCAACACTTTTTGTTCTTTGAAACTTTTATTGACTTTTAATGTTTATTAAGTTTAGGACAGTTGATTTGTCCTTGAACTATTTTAAAACTGTTCCTAGTAGGTTAAATTTTAACCCTAGTAGACTTATTTACATTTCCTAGATCAGCTATTTTAATTTTCTAATTGCCTTGTTTTTTCTTTTTAATAATGTTCTTACAAAAATGTTTACAACCAGTTACTAGTGATAAAATTATAATACAATGTGGTAGTAAGAACATAGGATTAAAGTCAGAAGACCTAGATCCTAATTCTAGCTGAGACATTAATAAGCCATGTCAATTTAAACACCTTTATTTTCTCATTTTTTTCTTTTATTTTTAAAACAAGATAGGACTAAATGAGTGTAAAATTCATCGGTCAAAATTTTATGGTTTCTGTCTTTGTAGAGGCGCTTATTGAATATTCACTTTAAATGAACAATTCTGGAAATATAGAAGAATGACATTTACACATTTTTAATTTTCAAAATCAATAATTCTAGGGTTACCATTCCAATACATGGCATTTCAGGTTTGAGACATGATGTTGAAATGTTCTATTACTCAAAAAAAAAAAAAAATTGAGTTATGGGAGAGAGGCTGGCTGTTCATAATAAGTATTTTTAGTTAACGTCAGTGCCTAAATTTACTGTTACTGTTAAAATTTATAGAACATTTTGCTCCCTCAGAACTGATTTTGGCATAAAACATGTTGACGAGTTTTCATGTGTTTTTGACCATAATATATTCTGTTGTCTGTTTTCAGATTTAGTTCACCTAGGCCTTTTTGTGTTTCAGCTCTCCTTTTGACTCTCATTATGTATAGAAAGATGTGGGTTTTTTTAAATACACCAATACTCAGTGATTTTACGTGTAGCTTATTTTGTGAGAACATAAAAGTTGGATTCACTCAGAAGAGCTTGAGAACTTATGGAAATTATGTCCTACCTACTTTCAAAAGTTAAAAATGAACACAGATTTTTTAAAAGTGAAGTAGCAAAGTAAAGAGAATTTATATTAAGTCATATGAACTAAGGCAAAGAGAAAAACATAACTGATTATATAACTCTTGGTCTAATGATGTGAAATATAATTGCTATCATTAATTCTTCAAGAGAAAAATGTTTTTCTGGTCTGTGTTTGTTACTTTTTAATATATATATATTTTTTTACTGAGAAGTACTTGTAGAAGATTTGAAATTCAGTGAAAAGTAAGTCTTCTTTCCTCCCCTGTATTTCAGTTGCTCAGTTCATTTTTAGGAGGCAATCATCATTACCAGTTTCTTGTGTGACCTTCTAGAGCTATTACATGTATATAAAATACAGTTTTCTTCAATACCTAAATCTTAACCCCAGACTTCAACACTCAGATCTGCACCCATTTTTGTACTGGTACATATAGAATTTTCTCAATTAAATATTTCTGTGTGATATTCCATTGTACAAATATCCTTTTATTTAATCACTCTGAAATTGATGGATATTTAGTTTTTTTGTGAGGATATAAGGAATTTGTCAGAGTATATGTACATTTAGAATTTCGATAGATATTGTGCACATATCTTCCAGAGATACTACTAATGTATACCTCTACCAGTGTTGTTTGAGAATGGCTGTTTATACCCTCAACATAGTATTTTATCTTTTTTGCCAATTTGATGTTTATTAAAATGACATCGCACAGTGTGATATTAACATTTTCTTGTTCTTTTCTCTTTTTAAAGTGAGGTTGAATGCTTTTTGACTCATATTTCCTTTTCTATGAACTTGCTCTTCTTCTTTTTTTGTTCATTTATTAGGTGGTTGGTCTTATTAATCTGTGGGAGTTCTTTCCATTTTAAAGAAGATATTAGGCCTTCATGATACAGCAAATATTTTCCTCAGTTTGTCTTATTTTTTTGCCTCATGGAAATTAGATTTTTATGTGGTCAATTTTTTACTTTTTATTTTATTGTCCTATTTTGACCTTCCCACTCCATGATTATTAAATTCTCTCTTTTTTTTTCTTATGGAACTGTCAACAAATTTTATTTTATGTTTAAATCTCTCCATCTGGAATTTATTTGGATGTAAACCAGGGCCTTGAGTTTTGAATTTGGTAGAGGGCTTGTGATTAAAGAGGGCACTAGGTGATATCTCAGAAAACATTTAGGGGAAAATGTCAATGTACTCTGTTTGTTTGATTGATTTTTGGCTGCACTCCATGGCTTGTGGGACCTCAGTTGCCCAACACCCTCTGCATTGAAAGGCAGAGTCTTAACACCACTGGACTACTGGGAAAGTCCCTGTTTTCCATCCTGTATCAGTCAAACTTTATTTATTTATTTATTTTTAATTTAACACTTTTATTGAGTACATTCTATGTTTTGTGTACAATGCTATGCAAGGGGTATACATCAGTAAAGAAAAATGAGCTAAAATCTGGTGAGAAAAAGTCAATGAAAAGTTAACAAATTTTTTTTTTTTTTTCTTCCTGGTTCANAGCCGTTCCTGCGCCGTCACAGCCCGGGACTCTCTGCCGCTGTCTCTTGGATGCGGGGTGGTTCCTCTCAGCCGCGCTCAAGTGAGCCGCCTGCGCTCAAGTGCGCCGGCTCCGCAGCCGCCTGCGCTCAAGTGAGTCAGTCAAACTTTAAAAGCAAGTTGTATACCAGACAATTGGTGGAATATGGTAGGTAGTATTATAGCTAATATGTTTTTCTTCATGAATTTTGGGTTTTTTTGATTCATTTACTTAATAAATATTAAATATTTTTTGTTTAAATCAGCCAGAATTGGCTTCTGTTTGTAGTGAGTGAATCCCTTTGGATGTCCACTTTTCTCTCTATAACCTCAAAAGAATTATTGTAGTTCCTTATTTCACTTGTCACGTTAAGTCGTTTTTTGTGTCCCAAATCAACATATTAAGCTCTATCACTCATGCTCCAAACCTGCTGCAATCTGTTTTAAATTAAGTCATGATTTTATCAAATATTTGACACATATAAAACCAAACCCATTTTCCCCTAAATTGGTTTTCTTTTTCTGCTTCATTTCTCTTAATGTCAGAACCTTTCTCAGAGACTAACTCATAATGACTATGTATCTAGTCAGTTGCCAAATTATTAATTCCATAAGTGGTATGCTCAAGTGTCAGCAAGTTGTTCTCTAAGAACTTGGAGATTAGAGATATAAATTTGCTCTCAGAATTAAACTATGTAATCTTCAAGATCCCTTACTAATAGTTGTTGTTTAGTCCCTAATATTAATTGTATGTTACAGAAACAATAGAAAGGCAGAATAAGCCCACTTGGGAATATAAAACCTAGTTAGTTCCGGAGCCCCAGACAGCAGGGAGAGTCTCACTGTAGGAGTCTGCAGAGATGAATGAACTATCACCCTTCTCTATTCTTTTTTTTTTTCCTTCTCTATTATTTATTGGTCAAGATTCAAAGTTGGGGAGAGACTATTCTGTTGATCTAACTTAGGTCTGTGTCTGACCCCAGGATGTGATAGCATCTGGGGAAAAAAATCAGTATGGTTATCTTTGGCTTCTGCAAGAGGAGGCCTGGAGGCTTATCAAAACTGCCTTCAGTGGAAGAGGGGTGATTGCCTAAAAGAGATGGAGATGCTGCTAGGAAAGGGATATAGCTGTTGGGCAACCAAAAACAAGGGATGTACATTGTAATTTATGACTTGCCTGAAGTCTATTATTAGGAAACAGCCTATCTAACTCCAATCTTTGCTCTTATATGAATGAAGTGGTTCTCTGCTTGGGATGGACATTTAGCATTGTGAAGATATTTTGCTCATCTCAATGCTAAGAACAGGTGCCACCAGCTTCTACTGGATAAGGATCAGGTATGTGGCTAAACATCCTAAAATGTACCTTACAGCCCCCAATAACACAGAATGGACAGGAAAGCCTGGCATGCTGCAGTCCATGGGGTCGCAAAGAGTCGGACAAGACTGAGGGACTGAACTGAACTGAAAATATCAGTAATGCTTAGGTTAGAAACTCTAACCTGAGAAAATATGGCCTGGGGGCATATTCTTTAAGTGTGTCCATCAGAAGTGTCAACATCCTCTACAGTACGGTAGAAAAAGGAGGATCAAAATGGCACTAACTTTGATTTAACCACTCAAGCCCTGTTCATGGGAATGAGGGTCCTATTTAGATTGGTCCTGATAACTAATCCTAATTGTAGAAATGGTTGCATCAGGGTATCTCAATTTGATGCTTTAGATATTTGAATCATAATGAACTCTGATTCTATGCACATCAGTTATCAACCTGTTGATAGTTTGATTTCCCAATTATTAATACTTTGGTTATAGCCAGATGGATAGAATTGTCTGGTCTCAATAGAAGTAATAGTTCTCACTGTAAATTTCTATATTGTCATGTGATTTTTATACATCATTTCCTTCTGAGATTTGTTAGTGTCAGTTAATATACTTCCATAGTAATTTTGAACACCCAAATTTCTTTTTTTCCCCAGATTAAAACAAATTTATATATTTACTTGGCCATGCTGGGTCTTACTTGGAGCACCCAGGATCTTCAGTCTTCGTCGTGGCATGTAGGATCTTTAGTTTCAGCACGTGAACTCGTAATTGCAGCATATGGGGTCTAGTTCTCTGACCCGTGATTGAACCCAGGCCCCCTACATTGGGAGTGTGGAGTCTTAGCCACTGGACCACCAAGGAAGTCCCTTTACCTGATTTACTGAGGAATGAAAGTAGGAATAAAAAGAATAAAAGAGTCCTAGTTTTATTTATATAATTGACATACATCAATGTATAAACTTAAGGTTTACAGCCTAACGACTGGATTATATTGTAAATTACTGCAGTAAGTTTAGTTAGCATCCGTCATTTCATATAGATACAATTAAAGCACAAAGAAAAAATTTTTCCTTGTGAGAACTGTTAGGATTTACTTTCTTGAATTTCATGTACATCATGTAGCAGTGTTAACTAGAATCATGCTGTACTTTATCTCCCTGATCCTTACTTATCTTGTAACTGGAAGTTTGTAACCTTTCAACCACTTTTCTCTAATTGCCCCTCTCCCAACACTCTCTCTCTGGTAACCACAAATCTGATCTCATTTTCCATGAGTTTGTTTTAAATTCTATATAGAGAGATTGTACAGTGTGTTTCTCTGTGTGACATATCTCACTCAGCATAATGCTTCCAAGGCCCATCAGTACTGCTGCAAATGGCAGGATTTCCTCAACCTGCCCCCTACCTCAGAGTCCTAACCACTGGACCGTCAGGGAAGTTCCCAGGATTTCCTCATTTTTTGTGTGTGTGGCTGAATAATATTTCATTGTATGTATGTGTGTGTATAAATATACATACATACATATATATATATATATATATAACAACTTCTTCATCCAATAATCTGTTGGGTTTTAGGACACTCAAATTTCTGAGCTCCCAAGTTTATTTTATTTTTAGCAATATTTATTTATTTATTTTGGCTGCATCAGGTCTTAGTTGTGGCATGTGGGATCTTTCCTTGCAGCATAGGCTTCTCTCTAGTTGTGGTGTATGCAGGCTCCAGAGCACATGGACTCTAGTTTGCAGCAGGTGGGCTCTCTAGCTGAGGCACACAAGCTCATTTGCATGGGATTTTGCTTGCCTGACCAGGGATCAGACTCCTGTCCTCTGCATTGGAAGGTGGATTCTTAACCACTGGACCACCAGGGAAGTACCCTGAGCTTCCAAGTTTAAATTGATAAATTTTATCATAAATTTATACAGGTAAATGTTACTACGGTAGTTTCAAGATGAATTCTTTGACACTCTTCCCATCAGGAAATGGGGTGTATTTTGTCCCCTTTTATTGAAAGTAATGTGCCTGTAACTGCTTTGATCAATAGAGTTGTTACTCAATCGCTAAGTCATGCTCAACTCTTTGCGACCCTATGGACTGCAGCACTCCAGGCTCTTTTGTCCCCCACTGTCCCCTGAGTTTGCTCAAATTCATGTCCACTGAGTTGAGGATGCTATCTAAGCATGTCATCCTCTGCCGCCCCCTTCTCCTTTTTGCCTTTAATCTTTCCCAGCATCAGGGTCTTTTCCAATGAGTCAGTTCTTCACATCAAGTGGCCAAAGAATTGGAGTTTCAGCTTCAGCATAAGTCCTTCCAATGAATATTCAGGACTGGTTTCCTTTAGGAATGACTGGTTTGATCTCTTTGCAATCCAAGGGACTCTCAAGAGTCTTCTTCAGGACCACAATTCAAAAGCATCAATTCTTTGATGTTCATATCTGTACGTGACTACTGGAAAAACCACAGCTTTGATGATATGGACTTTTTGTTTTTTTATTGGAGGCTAATTACAATATTGTGGTTTTTGCCATACACTGACATGAATCAGCCATGGGTGTACATGTATTCTCCATCCTGAACCCCCCTCCCACTTCCCTCTCCATCTCATCCCTCAGGGTCATCCCACTGCGCCAGCCCTGAGCGCCCTTTCTCATTCATTGCACCTGGGCTGGTGATCTGTTTTATTTATGGTAATATACATGTTTCAATGCTATTCTCTCAAATCATCCCACCTTTGCCTTCTCCCACAGAGTCCAAAAGTCTGTTCTTTTCATCTGTGTCTCTTTTGCTGTCTCGCATAGGCTATACAGACTTTTACGGCAAAGTGATGTCTCTGTTTTTTAATAGGCTGTCTAGGTTTGTCATACTTCCCAGGTGGCTCAGTGGTAAAGAATCTGCCTATCAATGCAGGAGATGTGAGTTCGATCCCTGAGTCAGGAAGATCCCTTGGAGGAGGAAATGGCAACCCACTCCAGTATTCTTGCCTGGAAAATCCCATGGACAGAGGAGCCTGGTGGCCTACAGTCCATGGGGTTTCAGAGAGTCAGACACAACTGAGCCACTGAGCGTGGACATGCATGCCTGCTAGGTTTGCCTTAACTTTCCTTCCAAGGAGCAAGCATCTTTTCATTTCATGACTGCCGTAACTGTCTACAGTGATTTTGGAGCCCAATAAAATAAAATCTGTCACTGGTTCCACTCTCCCCCCATCTATTTGCCATGAAATGATGGGGCTAGATGCCATGATCTTAATTTTTTAATGCTGAATTTCAAGCCAGCCTTTTCACTCTTTTTCACCCTCATCAAGAGGCTCTTTAGTGCCTCTTTTCTTTCTGCCATTAGAGAAGTATTATCTGCATATCTGAGATTGTTGATATTTCTCCTGGCAGTCTTGATTCCAGCTTGTGCTTCAGCCAGCCCAGCATTTTGCATGATGTATTCTGCATATGTTTAATAAGCAGGGTGACAATATATAGCCTTGTCATACTCCTTTCCCAATTTTGAACCAGTCTGTTGTTCCATGTCCAATTCTGTTCCTTCTTGACCTGCATGCAAGTTTCTCAGGAGACAGATAAGGTGGTCTGGCACTCTCATCTCTTTCAGAATTTTCCAGTTTGTTGTGATCCACACAGTCAAAGGCTTTAGCCTAGTCAAATGAAACAAAAGTAGATGTTTCTCTAGAACTCTTTTGCTTTCTCTATGATCCAATGAATGTTGGCAGTTTGATCTCTGGTTCCTCTGCCTTTTATAAATCCAGCTTGTACATCTAGAAGTTCTTGGTTCATGTACTGCTGAAGCCTAGCTTGAAGGATGTTGAGCATAACCTTGCTAACATGTGAGATGAGCAGAATTAGTGGCTCAGATGGTAAAGAATCTGCCTGCAATGCAGGAGACCTGGGTTTGATCCTTGGGTTGTGAAAATTCCCTTGGAGGAGGGCATAGCAACCCACTCTAGTATTCTTGCTTGGAGAACCCCCAGGGACAGAGGAGCCTGGTAGGCTACAGTCCCTGGGGTTGTAAAGAGTCAGACACGACTGAGCGACTCAGCAGAGCACGTACGAGTTTAAATGTTCTTTGGCATTGCCTTTCGTTGGGATTGGAATGAAAACTGTGACCACTGCTTGAGTTTTCTAAATTTGCTGACATATTGAGTGCAGCACTTTCATAGCATCATCTTTTAGGATTTGAAATAGCTCAGCTGGAATTCCATCACCTCCACTAGCTTTGTTTATAGTAATGTTTCCTAAGACCTACTTGACTTTACACTCCAGGATGTCCAGTTCTAGATGAGTGACCACACCATCATGCTTATTTGGGTCATTGAGACCTTTCTTGTATAGTTCTTCTGCGTATTCTTGCCACCTCTTCTTAATCTCTTCTGCTTCTGTTAGGCCCTTACCGTACCATAGAATTAATGTTATTGATTTATGACACCAGTTCACACCTTCTGTCTCATTCATTCAAACACTCATTCTTGGAACTCTCAGGTACCATGTAAGACATCTGATTACCATCAGTTCAGTTCAGTTCAGTCACTCAGTCATGTCCGACTCTTTGTGACCCCATGAATCGCAGCACGCCAGGCCTCCCTGTCCATCACCAACTCCTGGAGTTCACTCAGACTCAATGCCCATCGAGTCAGTGATGCCATCCAGCCATCTCATCCTCTGTGTTCCCCTTCTCCTCCTGCCCCTAATCCCTCCCAGCATCAGAGTCTTTTCCAATGAGTCAACTCTTCGCATGAGGTGGCCAAAGTACTGGAGTTTCCACTTTAGCATCATTCCTTCCAAAGAAAACCCAGGGCTGATCTCCTTCAGAATGGACTGGTTGAATCCCCTTGCAGTCCAAGGGACTCTCAAGAGTCTTCTCCAATACCACAGTTCAAAAGCATCAATTCTTTGGCACTCAGCCTTCTTCACAGTCCAACTCTCACATCCATACATGACTACTGGAAAAACCATAGCCTTGACTAGACGGACCTTAGTCAGCAAAGTAATATCTCTGCTTACCATAAGACTATTATAATAGAGACGTTATATGTGGACATTCGAGTTGACAGTCCCAGCTGAGCTCTCAGTTAATAACCTGCCTCAGCACAATCAAATATCTTGAAAATAATTATATATTAGTCATTTCCACTCAAGTTTTTTCATTATCACTGGAAAAAAAGGTAGAATGTGAATGTGTCTCTGGACATCTAGCCTAGTTGAGCCTTCAGATAATTTTATGCCTAACCAACTGCTATCAGACTTCAATCTCATGAGATCTACAAGTGAGAACCACCTATGTGAGCCCAGTCAACCTACAGGGCTGTGAAATACAGTAAAGTGGGTTTTTAAAGTAATTTTTGTGCTATATACTCAACTTATAATGTTTTAATTATCCTAATTGTTTTCAAATTTGTTCCTCAGTTGCAAGGTAGAGTTTTTTTTAAGTTTTATTAGAATATAGTTGATTTACAATGTATTAGTTTCAGGTATATAGCAAAGTGAATCAGTAATACATATACATGTGTCCACTCTTTTTTAGATTCTTTTCCCATAGAGACCATTACAGAGTGCTGAGTAGAGTTCCCTTGCTATACAGTAGACCCTTTTTAAGGCGGTTTTTGCTCTAGCCACTAAGTTTGGCAGTAATTTGTTTCACAGCAATAGATAGCCACGGTAGTTAGCTCTGAGCCTCTCTGGGTGGTTTACTGGTCTGAAGTGTCACCAGGTGTCCTGTTAGAATTTCCCATCTTCCTATAGAGTGTCTTAGCCTCTTCTGGTCATCTTCACTTCCACTGACACTCCTCTTTTCTGTATTCCTTATCTCCCGCTGCTCAACTGACCGTTCAGCTTTCAGTGTTTCTTCTGAAAGAGTATTTGTATATTAAATTTTCCTAAAATACAGTTTTCATGTCTCTTTCAAAATCAATATTTTTGCCAACACTTACAACAAGTAATTGTAATTCCATCTCCTAGTACTCTAATCTTGAGCTTTTGCCGTGCCCATAAACTTTATACCTTAAAGATTCATGAAATTATTTTTTCCAGATACAAAGTTCCAGGATTTTATATGACACCTGAAAAAAGATATTTGATAGTTTTATATATGAATGGTCCAAGTTTATTTTGCATTGATATTTTGGCTTGCTGCCTTTGTGCAAATAACTGCAATACATTGTGCTGACATTTAGGTATATGGAGGTTCTCCAAATCTTAATAGTCCCCAACTTGCAAAATTACTGGAAACCACGTGTGCTATATTGGTGCCAGATATGTCATTTATAGATCACTCTTTCATAAGCCAGTAAGTCAATTCATATGCCCAAATCATTTCCCTTCTGGAAAAGCTACATTGTATCAGCATGGTTACCATGTGTGGTAATTGATAATGTCTGTGCCACATGGCTTACTTTACCCTTGTCCAACCCAGCTATTCTACCACCTATGATTACCATATGTTACAGCACTCTAGGTTAATGGAATCATTTCCATCTTCCCCTCTAGTCACAAATGTCATTGTGGCTCAATTCCATCAGCTCCACACTCAGTGAAGAATAAAGTGGTTGCTACTATTTGAGCACAGGAGATAACTTTGTGAGGAGTTTTCATATTTAGTTGTCTGCTTCCTTTTCATTTAAAAAAGCAGTTGGACTTTTAATGAATGCTCTGGAGTGGGTAATGGGCATCTGCTGACTAAAAGAGAATACAATTAATATGACTCTTTAATTCTTGCTTATATTTATTCTAAATAAGTATATAAAGGGAATAAAAAATTAGATGGTAATAATATAGACTTTTTTTTATCACCATAAGTGCTTTTCGGTTTTTATAAAGTAAAAACTAGAAGCAAAATATTGAAGTGGATTTTTTAAAAGGAGTCATTTCGTTTGAGAAGGACCATTTATTGTAGAAGGAATATATTACATCTAGCCACTTATAGTATCCTTATCAGAAATTGCCATCAACTCCTGCCCTCTTCCTGTTTCATAAGCATGTCATAGTAAGTTAAAAAGTTTGATTCCTCAAAGAACTAAGCAAAATAAAAACAAAAGTTTGTTATCATCAGTGGTTAAAGCATTAAGAAAAAAAGTTAGAACCTGTTTTGAGGACTTCTTTGCTTTTTAAAACTGATGAAAATAGTGCATGTGGACCTGTTATTACCTGATGTGAATTCTAATTTTGACAGCTATGGACTGTTGCTGCAATATGACCATAGGAGCCAGCAAAAGAAGAGGAATAAAAGTTAATATAGTAGTAATAGTTTTGGCAGCAAATGGATGTGATTTAAGAGTTGTTAAATCACAACTATTCATACAGTAGAATACTACTCAATTAAAAAAACAACTACTGATAAACACAACAACATGGGTGAATCTCAAAAATATGCTGAATGAAAAAAGTCTAGGCACAAAAGAGAACATACCTCATGATTCCATTTATGTGAAATTCTAGAATAGGCAAAACTAATCTATAGTTAATATCCTTATCTTCTACATCTTCCAGGATGTAGAAGATGTAGGTAGGGTATGTTGAGAAGGGAGGAGGATGCTCTTATTTGAAAACACTTATGTGCTCAGTTTTTTCAGTTGACAGGTATTCTCTTGCTGCCTACTAGTCAGTTTGACAATGCAATCAAATTAATATCTCCAAAGTACTTATTTATTAGTTATCCTTCCATCAATTTAAAAAATATGAATGGAACATTTCTCTAGGCACAGATCAGAGATATATGTAAGTCCCCTTCACAGTTTCCCAAATTATTATTAACATTTTACATTAGTGAGGTAAATCTGTTACAACTGATGAGCCCATACTGATATATTATTATTAACCAAAGTACATAGTTTACACTTGGGTTCACTCTGTGTTGTATGTCCTGTGGTTTTTGACAAATGTCTAATGATTTGTATCCACCATTATAGTATCATACAGAATAGTCTTTGCTTCCCTAAAAATCCTACGTTCTGTCTATTCATTGTTATCCTCCCTACCTTTGAACCAACCACTGGCAACCTATTCATAATTTTTTTTAAGGTTTTAAAAATAAAATGTATTTCTTAAAAGTGAACATATGCATAATAGGAAATCATTTACTGCTATCTTCAAGTAAACTCACCGTTCAAGTAGCACCTTTGAAAACTTAGACTTGCCTTAATGTTAACTTAATCCATTTATAATTATTTTATATATTTTCATCACTCTTTAAAATATTATTTGTTATTGTATTAACTGAGATCCAGTTAAGAAAACAGAGGGAATAGAATACAGGAAATTAGTTACACACATGATAGGAGAGCTAAAAAGCCAAAGGGGAAGGTACAGCAGTATCTTAGTCTGACTGGGCTGCTATAATGAAAAAATCATAAGTGGGGTGGCTTACAAGCAACAGAAGTTTACTTCTCACAGTTCTGGAGGCTGGAGTTCAGTAATCAGGGCACTGGCAGATTCAGTGTTTGGGACAGACAGTGGTCTTCTTATTGTGTTTTCACATTTGGAAAGGGAAAGGCATCTTTCTTGCACCTGATCTTTAATGGCACTAATCCTATTCATGAGGGCTGTGCCCTCATAATCTAATTACCTTCCAAAGACCCCCCAACTCCTAATTAATACCTTCACCTTGGGGGTTAGGATTTAAAGATACGAATTTTTGGAGCACACAAATCATCCATCCATAGCAGGCAAGATTACACAGCTAAAGCCAGCCACCATCTCTAGGCTGATGGACAAATGGAAGATGATGTTTCTGGAGCTCTAGGACTTGTATCAAAGAGAAAAGCTGGAAGGACAGGTTCAGGGGGAGCAAAGCTTTATAAAGGAGAACCAGCGAACATTAGGACCGAGGTAGGGGACAGGGAAGAAATATCTTGGCTTTTTGCTTTTCCTTCCACCTTCTAGTTTCCTGCTGATGTCTCCCACTGGGCAAATCGCAGCTGGAACTCAGCAGTCCAGGAACCTGGTGACTACAGCTTGAAAGAGTCAGCACCCCTGTAATACCAAGGAGAGCAAAGTAGGGGAAGAAATGGATGTGAGAACAAAAAAAGGACTAAGCAGTAATCAATTCTTTTTAACTTTTAAAATAAACCTTATTGAGGTATAATTTATGTAACAAAACACTTATTTAAAGTGTACACTTGGATCCTTTTTGACAAATGAATACACCTATATAAAACACCCAGTCAAGATATAGAACATTCTAATCCCTCCCACAAAGTTCCACTTACTCCTTTTCCATGAATCCTCTACTCCATGTCAGTCCTAGACAACCACTAATCTGCTTTCTGTGACTATAGATTAGTTTTGCCTATTCTAGAATTTCATATAAATGGAATCATGAGGTATGTTCTCTTTTGTGCCTAGACTTTTCTCATTCATCATGTTTTTGAGATTCACCCATGTTGTGTTATCAGTAGTTTTTTTTTTGTTTTTATTGATGAGTAGTATTCTATTGTATGAATACGCCACAATTTGTTTATCCGTTCACTATTGATGTACACCTGGGTTTTGTCCAAGTTTGAGCTGTTATGAATAAAACTACTGTAAAAGATTTATATACAAGGGTTTTTTTGGTGATGTGTGTCTGGTGGACATGTTTTCATTTCTTGTGGGTAAATATCTGGGAGATGGATTACTGGGTCATATAAGAAACTGCCCAACTCAACACTTTTATTTAACCTTTTTTTTTTTTTTTTTAAGTTTTTTATGATTTTGGCCATACCTCATGGCTTGTGGGATCTTAGTTCCCCAACTGAGGATTGAACCTGGGCCCTCGGCAGTGAAAGCACCAAATCCTAACCACTAGACCGCTGTGGGATTCCCCTTTTTAATCTTGAAATATCATCCTTAATCATGAATGTCCTTGAAAGAACATGTGCATTTCCTCCAAAGAGCTGAGTCTTAGAGAGAGAACAATTCTTATGACAAATCAAAAAAAAAAAACTTCTAAAAAGTTAAATGCTCTTAATACATATGTTTTTTATAGCTCTATTTTAAAATAGACAACAAGAAAGGGGATTAGGGAAGTATAAGAGGAGGGGAACTGAAAAGGAAAGTAAAGCAATGCAAAATAATGACTAAAAAGACTCGACAATGGCAGAATCATCCTACACAGCTGCTCTGAGATCCCAGCACTGCTGTCAGCCACCTTCTGGCGAAGCTCCTCTGTCACATGGATGCAGCAGGATCCATATTGATCTTTTGTAAAGGAATATCTTCATTAATATAAGCAAACACACCTCTCATTTATGGTAATGTAGAGGTGTAGGCTTTTTCTTTTACTCTTAGTAGTAATGTTTGCCCAACACAGAACACTTCCTTTTGATATGTGGGTTGAATCATAAATTAACGTCACAAATAAATGTCACCTAGAGGAGGGAGGCAACTACATTACAAAGTAGGAAGGTGTAGCTTAGATGTGAATTGTTAACAGTTGACAGTTTTGTGCTCTTGAACTAAATGTCATTGTGTCAAATTCTGAGATATTAAATAGTTGTTGGAATGTAAAATTGTGGACATTTAGGTTTTTTAGCCTTATAAGTTATGTCAATCTTTTCTAGACATTCTGAAATGGAAATGAACAGGTGGATTGAAAACAAAGGCAAATGAAGAGTTTAAAGACTTTCTTGGCATCGCATAAAGAAGTCGCTCTACACTAGTGATGTTTTAAACAAAACATGTATAAATACAGTTAGCTTGTCTGGAAACAGACTTATTTATTGGGTCTTACCATTTACCTTTGAGACAAAAATAAGTAGTCATAGAGGACTCATGCATTACTCAGTATATACTTTCTATCATGTATCATTTAATCTCAAGCTAAGAAAGAGAATGGACGACTATTTTACATGATGCCATAATGTACATTAGTGAGCTCAACCCACTTATTCTTAAAATAACAGTATCACATCAGGGATTTAGAATACAGTATTATATGAAAACAGTTGGCAGGGAGATTCCTTCTGCCATTAATAACTGACTAGAAATGTTATTTCAGACCCTAAATCCAGCTGAAACCCAGAAAGAGTAAATGGAGAGGATGGGGTGGGTATTTTGTGAACATGTTTCTCAAAGTAGAGAAAGAATCACTATATTTTTGCTGAATTATATGTTGCCATGGACATGGCAGTATGCAGTAACGATGCTGTCATCTATACAGCTGTATAACAACACAGCTTCTCCCTCTCCCACTCCCCTCAGTAAGGCTTGAAAATAATAGGTTTGTGTGTAGTTTGGTAAGAAAATTAGAATAATTTAAAGTTGTTTCAGTTTCAGTCTACAAAAATAGAGACTCAGGGGGATGGGGAAGAAGAACAAACAAAATGTACCAAAAAATACAGATTATGTAATAAAGTATATATTTGTTTTTGAGTCACTAAGTCATGTCGGACTCTTTTGCAACTCCATGGACTGTAGCTCCCCCGGTTCTGGGGTTTCCCAGGCAAGAATACTGGAGAGGCTTGCCTACAGACACTCAAGAAGGGTGTCTTGATGTGGTGGAAATCTGATGGGTTTGCAGTAAAAAGAGCTGTTTTTAGTCCTTCCTTGTTGCATTGCAATATCTTGAAGTCTCAGTTTTTTCATCCATGGAATGGAATCATGGTAACACTTTCTACCTTAAGATTAAGGGGATGAATATAACGCATAAACTATAAAGCTTTTTAAACATAAGGCTTGACAGATGTATTACACTGCTGAGTCTTCAGTCAGAGAAGAGTACAGGAAAAAGGGTCTAGAAAGGCTTTAGAAGCTGACAATCCGGGTTCCAATTCCAATGCCACGACTAGGAGTTTCCACACCTTGAAAAAAAGAAATGTACTTCCTCTTCTGGGGAAGTGAGGATAACACCACTTCACAGAATCAGATGAGAGAATGGAGGCAAAGGAACCCACCTTTATAGATATTGAATGCCTTCCCCTGCAAGCTACTTATTAAATTAATGTCATCGACAGCATAAGGTTTTCACACTGTGGTATCTTTCCGCAGATACGGACCCTAAGACAAGACAGGACAGATACAGAAAATTGAGGTGAATCCAAATCAGGGGAGATCAACAGCTAGACCGGGCGAACGTCTTAGTTCCGTCTTAACCACTTTGAAGTTAGGGTATCCACACAATGAAAGCATTCAGAGTTGGAGAGGGGACCAAGTCGAGTGCCCCTTTCGACTCCGTGGACTCGACGGGAGGGACCCTGAAATTCTTCCTTAGAGGCCGGTTGCCATGGCGACGGTCTCTAGGCAGCTTGGGCTGCTCTCTCCGTAGGGCTAGAGGGTGGGCCTCCGCTGGACCCCGCGCGCGCGCCCGAGACCAACTTTCCCTCCAGACCCGCGAGGGGCGGCGCGCTCCGCCCCCCGGCCCCGGGCCGCGCACGTCCGGGCTCGGCGGCGCGCACGCCTGCGGGAGCCCTCTCCAGGCAACCTAGTGCTGATAGCTCGTGCCGGTGCGGCCGTTAACCGCCCTTGCGGGAGCCGGAGACTCGCCAGCAGCCCCCCTCCCCTTCCCAGGCCTCCCCAACCCGTTTCCCCGGTCGGCCCTGGGGCATGAGCAGCGATGGCCGGCTGCAGCCCTGAGGAGAAAACTTACCGGCGCTTCCTGGAGCTATTCCTGGGCGAGTTTCGCGGACCGTGCGGCGGCGGCGAGCCCCAGCCGGAACCCGAACCCGAAGAGTCGGAGCCCGAGCCCGAGCCCGAACTGGTGGCGGCTGAGGCGCGCGAGGCGTCGGTCGAGGAAGCCGGGGAGGCGGCGGCCGCGGGGGCCGCGTCGGAGGAGGGGGAGCACGAGCAGGAGCGAGAAGACCCCGAGCCCGAGGAGGAGGCGGTGGAGGAGGAGGCGGCGGCGGCGGCGGCGGCGGGCGAGGAGGCGGCGGCCCGGGGGCAGTCGGCCGTGCCGCCGCCACAGCCCCGGTTGCCGCCGCTGCCCCCGCTGCCGCGGCCACTGTCGGAGCGCATCACCCGCGAGGAGGTGGAGGGCGAGAGCCTGGACCTGTGCCTGCAGCAGCTCTACAAATAGTTAAGTAGCGGGGCTCGGCCGGGGGGTGGGCCGCCGTCCTCGACGCGGCTCCCTCTGCCGCTCGAACTGCTCGCTTTTCCGCTCCTCATCCCCCCGCCCGCCTCACGCCGGCGCCCTGGCGAGGTTGGAAGCGCCCCTGCTGCTCGGACTCGGGCAGTCGGCGGCGAGATGCCCACGCCCGCCGCGGCCCCCGCGCCTCCCGCCGGGGCCTGGGAGCCGCCCCCCGCGCCCTTCCGCCGGGCCCCCGGCTTCCCGCTTCTCCCTGGCCGCCCACTTCTCTCTCCACTTCTCACACCTTTTCTGCTTGGTGCCTGGGAAGGTCCTTCCTTCTAGTCTTGAGAGCTCTTTCTTCCCAGCCCTGTCCTTCCTCCTGGAGGTTTTCCTCCCACCCAGGTCTTTTTCCCGGCGCGAGTCCCCCCCGCTGTTGTTTGGCGGCGAAGAGACGCGGTCTCCTTTCTAGGCTGGAGCTGCTTGCTAGGTGCCTCCTGCGTAACCGCAACAAAGATGATAATCCCGGCCCCAGATCCACAAGAGGGGAGACTGGAGTCGATTTTCTTCTGTTGGGCGCTCAGTGTTGAAAGTGTAGATGGCTTAATACACGGAAGCCTCGTATCGTAGTTTAATGATACTTGATAACTCATAATTGAGGGAGGTGGGAAGAAAATGAGGAGGGACGGATAAGGAAAATTTTACCTCCGAGCCTTCAGGTGAAAGACAGTCGTAATTCGTTAAAGTGGAAAACTGGCTGGTTTGATAAAATTGCAGTTGGGTGCAGTATTTTCAGTCCATTAAGTAGATGGGGTAGAGAGAAAACAGATGGCTTAGCTACACAGATGAAAGTCTAAAATAGAAAGGTCAAGGCTTTGCCTTTCATCCCAGTTTTTATGGGCCTGAAATAGAAGCAGTTTACAATTGCGTTTCTTTCTAAATGGAATTGTTCTGAAATAATGACAGAGGAGAATACTAACAAGTTTCTGAGAACACTGGTAAACCTCGGGAGCCTTTTGCCATTCTGCTGATAGTTGTAATGAAAGATGTTACTGTCCCCATCAAAAAGTTTACTACTGTAAGATTCACTGCAGTTAAGATCACTTATTGGATTTTTTTAAAAGCTTAGATTAAGAGAAGAACCTGGAAAGTAAAGATTTTGTCTTTTTCCAAACTAAAAGACACCTGATCAAATCATTCTTTCTGTTAAAACAGAAGCTTGTCAACAGGAAAAAACACTGAACATATATGCTGTAAAAGTGGACTGTGTTGATATGTCCCGTACTTTATACACTATTGAAGTTTCAATTTTGAAATCCTGTCTGGTTACCAAAGTAGTACTGCTTTTGGGGAAATGTAAAATGGCATGTAAAAACATCTTAGGAGTATTTCTTCCTAGTGTTTGTAAACAATTGTAGAATATCATTTTTAATACTATATAGACACTTCAGACTTCTTGCTTAAAATAAAATGGAATTGTTTACTGAAGTGGAAAGATTTATCTCAGCATCAGACTAACTTTGTTTTGACAGTTTTACCTTTACAAATGAATTAAAGAAATACACATTTAAACATTAGAGAAGGTCCATTTCAAAAAAAGAGAGTCATTTGTTTAGAACAACTTTGAATATGTACCATTCAAGGTTTTTTAAAAATGAAATCTGTATGAAGATAATAGTAGGTAGATGTGTGTTTTGCCACATGGAAGGGAAGCAAGATTTTCAATACATGTATAAACTAGAAAAGTATTCAGATTATAAAATGGCCATCTAATTGAGGAAGTTTAGATTTGAAGTAAAACTAGCAAAATTGAAGTTGGAAAACATTATTTCACCTTAAGTCAAAGATTTCATCATGTATACTGTTTTGTGCAGAAGCTATTAACTTATGTTTTACTCAGATATAAAATGCCTGGCTTGTTTATATAAAGTATCTTCAAGGTTGTTAACAGACTGAAAACAAAACGAAACAAATCCCAAAAACCTAAAAGTCTCGTAGTTTGAAAACACATACTTTTTGTGTTTATTATTTATGAAAGAAAATCACACAACTTGGCCACAAGAATAAGTACTGGAAGACATTGTAGAGATTATTTTCCTGTTCGCTTCATTTTACAGAAGAGAAAACTGAGGATCCCGATTCAGAAATGACAAATTATGTACAAATGGTTTTCCAGCATTTTTCAATATAATTTTTGAACCTCAAAACTCTCAGAGTTGTCAAATTTCCTAAGAAAAGTTGAGTAATCAGATTTCCTAGGAAACACTTCAAAATCATTCTGATTAGGAATATGTTGGAATTACTAATTTGGTGGAGGTGAAATTTTTTTTTTTTTAATATTTTCTCAGATACCCACTCTCTCTTTATTTTGGGAATTCTTAATATTCTTTAGAAACTGTCATGCTTGTCAGAGTGTGCTAAAATACTAAAATGAAATTACTTGAAATATATATTCACCAACTTCACAGTTGAAACTAATGTAAGAAAAAACTAGAACCAGTTTCATAAGTCTCTAGACTTTTTTCTGTCAGTGTTTTATAAATATATAGTATGAAGCTACAGAAAAAAATAAAGGTGCTTACTTTCTCAATACTGTTTATGTAAATACTGGCTGAAATTTTACTTCAAAAAATATAGTGAATGTTTTTCCCAATATTTGCTTCTCTCAGAGTTTAAGAACAGCAGATACATTCATCATTCCTCATTTTGGTAAACTCAAAGCTTAGGATTAGCTTGAGATAAGCAGTTATTTAGGTAAGTAAAGGATCAAGGTTTAAATGGACAAAATATAATTAGCAACTTAAAAGTTTTTCAGTATTTGTGATAGAGTTTTTGCTATTAGGCTTCAAAATGGGAACTATGTACTTAATATTTCTCTACTAGATAAAAGCATGTAACATTTTGAAAGAAAAATTATTTGAAATGTTAAAAATCCCCTAGGATGAGAAAGATCTCTGTTGTGGGCTATAAATACTTTTTTTAAAAGGACCATTTAAACAGTTTTGTTTCAAATAATTAAATCTTTAAGAATGAATAATAAATTCGGTCAGTTCCTTAGAACTGTTTAACTGAATTAGTCTATTCCATGTCAATAAAAAATTCCAGTGATTTGCAATCTTCAGGTGCTCATGTAAAAATTATCTCCTTTACTCCTGTAAACTAAAATGCCCCTCAAGAGAGTAAAATAAATTCTAATGACGCAAAATAAGGATGTTTGAGGTTAATGGGTCTCTTTGAAAAGGTGGAGGTGAGATATTTTATAGCTTTAAAATAATTTCAAATAAAATTTACAGCTGATCTTATAGCAGATATGAATAACCTTGGATAGGCTGCATAGGTCAATGCTGTATTTTATTTCTCTATATTATTGTATGGAGGATAAATCTATTTGTTTTAATCCAGAAGAAACAAATACTCTGAAGTCTGTAAGAGCTACATGTCAGTACATTTTTAGAGCAGTTATTTCCTCAGTTATTCATTTAGTCTGGATTGGACTTCTCAAGGAGGGGGAGATATTTTGGTAGCCTGGCAAAGTTAAATACTTGCAGATGGTTTACAGTAGTAATGAGGGTGGCCACTTTAAAAATGGCTTGGGAAAGAAAATCATTGTTTATAGACACTAATAATTCAGTTGTATTGAATTATGTGACTCATTAATGACTTTGAGATAGATTAGAAAGCCATTAACCTTTGTCTGTGTATATATATATGGAAAAATACGTGGATGGGAGTTATGCCACTCATTTAGAATCCCCTCCCCCCTTTTTTTATTCTTAAAAGTAGTAAGAAGTAGCAGAAAAAAGAAAATAGCAACCGTTCGGCGTAAGCCATAATTTTCGGGGTTTCCTCCTACGTCTTAGACTGCCACGTCTCTGTGAGCTTTTAATACTCTGCCTAAGCCTTTTATATTGTTGTTTGATCCTTGGCCTTTTCAAGTTTGGTTGGCTTGTTGTCTGTGGCCAACATCAGCCTCTCCGTGATTTTAATTATTGTAGTTATGCTAATAGCTCCCAGCTCTGCCTCCATCCTTGCTTTGACTGCTAATGGAAGGCTCTACCCAGATGTTTAAAAGTCTTCTCAAATTAAACTGTCGAAAGCTGAATTTGACCTTCCATCTCTCTGTCTCTCCCACAGAAGACAAAACTTAATTCTCTTTTTGGTGGGTTTATTCTTGATTTCTCCCTCTCTCCTCCTCACATTCAGTCAACTTTTGCCTTATAGTTCAGTTCAGTTGCTCAGTCGTGTCCAACTCTTTGCGACCCCATGAATCACAGCATGCCAGGCCTCCCTGTCCATCACTAACTCCTGGAGTTCACTCAGACTCACGTCCATCAAGTCAGTGATGCCATCCAGCCATCTCATCCTCGGTCGTCCCCTTCTCCTTCTGCCCCCAATCCCTCCCAGCATCAGGGTCTTTTCCAATGAGTCAGCTCTTTGCATGAGGTGGCCAAAGTACACACTTTAGCATCATTCCTTCCAAAGAAAACCCAGGGCCAATCTCCTTCAGAATGGACTGGTTGGATCTCCTTGCAGTCCAAGGGACTCTCAAGAGTCTTCTCCAACACCACAGTTCAAACACATCAATTCTTAGGCGCTCAGCTTTCTTCACAGTCCAACTCTCACATCCATACATGACCACTGTAAAAACCATAGCCTTGACTAGACGGACCTTTGTGGCCTTATAAATACCTCCTAAATATGCCCCTTACCATCCCTACTGTCATTGCTATTTCTTCTGAGTCTTCTCCAATATATTCTTCCCAGTGTATTAGTAGTAAAGTGATTTCTCTAGAATCTAGATTAAGTAGATTGATTAATTGTCACCCATTTCTTAAATATTTTACTGTTTACCTGATATTAACCAAACTGAGGTCAAAGGCACAGTTCTCCAGTCACGCACAGCCGAGTCTGCCTGAGGCAGAAGTTGCTAGGAGTTAGGGTCCAACTATAAGTTAGAAGAGTCTGCACAAGACCACCCTGACTTCTGACACTGACTATAATTTTCAGCTTTCTCAAAACTACTTTCAGATTTGATAATTTACTAGAAAGATTCACAGAACTCGCTGAAAGCTTAATATATTAATGGATTATGGTTTGGTATAAGGAAAAGTTAGAATTTAGAACCAGCCAAAATAAGGGATGCATGAGCTGCAATCTGAAGGGTTTCAGATGTGAAGCTTCCATTGTCCTCAGGGATGTGTTCCTCTCTCCTGGAGTCTTGCTGGCCCAAAAAGCTCACCTAAGTTTCACGGTCCAGTTTTTATTGGACTTTATTGGTAGATTGCTCACGTGGTTGCACTTGTTAATAGTTTCGAGTCTCCCACCCTAGGCTGATACCGTGGGATCCAAGGGGCCTGCCATGAATAACAAAGACACTCCTATTACTCTAGAAATTCCAGGGATTTAGAGGTTACCTCCCAGGAGCAGGGGACAAAGGCCAGACTTCTTTTAGGCAAGGCCAGTTCTTTATTGTATACCGTCATCGCCTATTTCTTCATTGCCCTACAGATAAAATCCAAACAAGCCTTTATAATCTTATCAGCCCCATCCCTGAATCACTGTCCACCCACTCCATCCCACCCCTAGAAACTATACTTCACCTGTTTTAGACTATTAATATATTAGTTTGAATGGACAGTGTTTGCTCTTACCTCTGCACCTTTGGACATAACACGCTTGATCTACCCTGCTCTCCCACTCCGACTTCACTCTGTCTAGTCTTTAACCCATTGTTCAGGTCTCCATTTCACATCACTTCCTTTGTTTACCAACCCCACACTCATAATAAATTAGATGTCTCTTCTGTGTCTCCTTATAGAATACCTAGTGCTTATTCCTCTTGTTCAGTTCAGTCGCTCAGTTGTGTCTGACTCTTTGCGACCCCATGAGTCGCAGGACGCCAGGCCTCCCTGTTCATCACCAACTCCCGGAGTTCACCCAAACTCATGTACATTGAGTCGGTGATGCCATCCAGCCATCTCATCCTCTGTCATCCCCTTCTTCTCCTACCCTCAGTCTTTCCCAGCATCAGGGTCTTTTCCAATGAGTCAGCTCTTCACATGAGGTGGCCAAAATATTGGAGTTTCAGCTTCAGCATCAGTCCTTCCAATGAACACAGGACTGATCTCCTTTAGGATGGACTGGATGGATCTCCTTGCAGTCCAAGGGACTTTCAAGAGTCTTCTCCAACACCACAGTTCAAAAGCATCAATTCTTCAGCGCTCAGCTTTCTTCACAGTCCAACTCTCACATACATACATAACTACTGGAAAAACCATAGCCTTGACTAGTGGACCTTTGTTGGCAAAGTAATGTCTCTGCTTTTTAATAGCTATCTAGGTTGGTCATAACTTTTCTTCCAAGGAGTAAGCATCTGTTAACTTCATGGCTGCAATCACCATCTGCAGTGATTTTGNAACTACTGGAAAAACCATAGCCTTGACTAGTGGACCTTTGTTGGCAAAGTAATGTCTCTGCTTTTTAATAGCTATCTAGGTTGGTCATAACTTTTCTTCCAAGGAGTAAGCATCTGTTAACTTCATGGCTGCAATCACCATCTGCAGTGATTTTGTAGCCTAAAAAAATAAAGTCTGCCACTGTTTCCACTGTTTTCCCATCTATTTCCCCTGAAGTGATGGGACCAAATGCCATGATCTTCGTTTTCTCAATGTTGAGCTTTAAGCCAACTTTTTCACTCTCCTCTTTCACTTTCATTAAGAGACTTTTTAGTTCCTCCTCACTTTCTGCCATAAGGGTGGTGTCATCTGCATATCTGAGGTTATTGATATTTCTCCTANGATATATCTTTCCTTTTCTCCTTTGCTTTTTGCTTCTCTTCTTTTCACAGCTATTTGTAAGGCCTCCTCTTGTAGCACTTGTTTGATTTTTTTTTTTTCCCCCCACAGATATTTATGTATCATGACTAGTGGTCTTCAAAATACAGTGTACCCAAAGTAATCCATTTCAGTGAAGGAATAAAATATCAAAATCTGTTTCTTTGTGTACAAAATATGAACTTAAGCACATCCCCTCACAGTCCAGTGCTTAGGATTTGACATTTTCACTGTCGTGGCCCAAGTTCAGTCCCTGTTTGGGGAACTAAGATCTCCAAAGACAGGTGGCATGAGCAAGAGTAAAAGAATTAAGTGCTAGTAATACTTTACATATTAATTGAGAATGGCAGCTTGTTCTGTGTGACAGCTGACTTCATGTTAAACACTGTACATGAAGTATCCTGATGACGTGCAGGTTTCTTGGCTTAGAGTTGACAGTGGCACCTTTCATCCAATTTTAAGAACATTATGGATTATTAGTGTTTACCTCCTCTCATTAAATGGATTCCTTGGTTGTATTTAACAAAGTTAACTCTCACAAAATAGATAATTGACTTAAAAAATTCCTGCAAAGAAATCATAGGTTGAACATATTATTTGTAATACAAGTGTAAGAAGCAACAAAACTTCTTTCTTTAGTTTTATTAGATTTGTTTAAAGGGCGATTATATTTGATGAGAAATCTGTGAAAATGTAACTGTTAAGTAGATTATGTAGAATACAGCTTACTCAAAGAAATACTGGTAATATTGCTGGTGAGAGTGGTATGTATGCATGGGTATGCATGTATGAAATTTATATATATATATACACACACACATCCACACACGAGAATTGTATATCTACATTGAAAGTGGTGTATTCATAATGTTCTAAAAGATTTTGATAAAGTGCTTGAAGGCAGTTGCATTAGATTATTAGCTACATGTTTGCCATCAAATCCCTAGGCCAGCAATGACGGGAACATATACAACACACGATAAATCCAGTGAATGAGCCAAGAGATTAAACACAAAATATTATTCATAACTATTTTAAACTGCTTTTTGAAAACTTAGTAAGGGTTTATATTCTCATATTTCAAAACTTTTTATTAAAAAAATTTAAAGTATATAAAAAATTGTGTACTTATTGTTCAACCTCAGCAGTGATCAATTTGTGGCCAGTCTTTTTTTCATGTATACCTTTACACATCTCACCCTACCTCCTGTGTAATTTTTAAATGAATACACAGTAATTTGATCACAATGCTATTAGACATTTTAGGTGGTACCAGTTTTTGGTTGCTCTAAGAATATTTTGATGCTCATCCTTTGAGCAAACCCTTGATTTTCTTAGAGTATATTTATATATAGTATATATTGTTGGGATTATATTAAAGATATTGACATATTTAAGGCTTTTGGTATATAGTTTTTAACTGTCTTTTAACAAAGTTTTGTTGTTTATGAGAAGATATATATGTAAGAAAAAGATTATTGATTTTATGATTTAAACATTTACAAAATAACAGAATAATAAAAATATCTGTATACCCCCCATTCCATTTCAAGAAATTATCATGATTATTTTAAGGAAGTAAAGCATTTCATATATAAATTAACATTTCATATGAAATTGAAGACTTTGTCACTCTCTTCTATGAACTTATTTCCTTTTCTTTCTTTCTAGAGGTAATCTGTGAATTTAGGGAATGTAGCCCTTTGCTCTATATTTTTATATTTTTACTACCTACGTACTTGTATGGTCAAAATATGAGCAGCTTTTTTGTTTTTGTCTTCATAAGTAGCTTTCTTGAGACTAATGTTTTTTAAAATGATATATTCATTTGATACAAGCAGAGTTTTTTCATTTTAGCTATCCAGTTTCCTATTGAAGGACAGTCGCGTTTTTTCTAAATTTTGCATGTTCTGTACTGTAATGGCTAAAAATTGCTGCTCTTGTGGGCAAATCCTGAAATCTCAAAAGCTTAATGTAATGTTAGTTTATTTCTTGCTCAGAGAGTACTTTCAATGGAGAAGGCACTGTGTTCTATGGAGTGATTAATGGACTCAGGCTAGTAGAGTTTTTCATCTTCAGTCTGTGGTTTCCAAGGTTGCTCTAGGCATCAGCATACATCTAGCAAACATAGGAGTGGAGAATGGTATTGGAGGTTTTTAGATGCCAGACCTTAGAAGTGGCATATATGTTTGTTCACTTTCCATTGACTAGAATTAACCACATTTTAAAAATTGAAAGACACAGTGAATTTATGTTATTTAACTCAATATATGCAAATATACAGAAAGGGAAAGACCAGAGATCTCTTCAGAAAAATTGGAAATATCAAGGGAACATTTCACCCAAAGATTGCCAAAATAAAGGACAGAAATGATAGCGACCCAATAGATGCTGAAGAGAGCAAGAAGAGATGGAAGGAATAAATGGAAGAACTGTACAAAAAAGATCTTAATGAACCAGATAACTATGATGGTTTGGACAGTCACCCAGAGCTAGACATTCTGGAGTGTGAAGTCAGGTGGGTCTTAGGAAGCACTGCTATTAATAAAGCTAGTGGATGTGATGAAATTCCAGTAGAGCTGTTAAAAAACCCAAAGGATGATGCTGTCAAAGTGTTGCACTCAATATGTTAGCAAATCTCTAAGACCCAGCAGTGGCCACAGGACCAGAAAAGGTCAGTCCTCATCCCAGTTCCCAAGACAGGTAGTACTGAAGAATGTTCAAACCATTGGACAGTTGCACTCATCTCCCTCGCTGGTAAGATCATGGTTAAAATCTTGCATGCTAAGCTTCAGCATTATGTAAACTAGAACTTATAGAACTTTCTTCAACTATGCAATCAGAAGACATTTGCTTNCCTCATCCCAGTTCCCAAGACAGGTAGTACTGAAGAATGTTCAAACCATTGGACAGTTGCACTCATCTCCCTCGCTGGTAAGATCATGGTTAAAATCTTGCATGCTAAGCTTCAGCATTATGTAAACTAGAACTTATAGAACTTTCTTCAACTATGCAATCAGAAGACATTTGCTTCTTGGCAGGAAAGCTATGACAAACCTAGACAGTGTATTGAAAAGCAGAGACATTACTCTGCTGACAAAGGTCCATATAGTCAAGACTACGGTCTCCTCAGTGGCACCTACAGTTGTGAGAACTGGACCATAAAGGCAGAGCACCAAAGAATTGATGCCTCTGAACTATGGTGCTGAGGAAGACTCCTGAGAGTCCCTTGAACAGCATGGAGATCAAACCAGTCAATGTTAAGGGCAATCAACCCTGATTACTTGTTGGAAGGACTGAAGCTGCAGCTGTAGTATTTTGGTCACCTGGTGCAAACAGGTGACTCATGGAAAAGTCCCTGATGCTGGGAAGGATTGAGGGCAGAAGAAGAGGATATCAGAGGATGAGATGGTTGGATGGCATCACTGATGCAATGGACATGAACTTGGGCAAACTTCAGGAGGTGGTGAGGGACAGGGAGGCCTGGTGTGCTGCAGTCCATGGGGTCACAAAGAGTTGGACACGTCTGGGTGACTGAACAACAGCAACAACAATCCAAATATTTTACCATTTAAACATATGATAAATATTAAAATATTGAATTTTTTTCAATTTTTATACCAAGTTTTAAAAATCCTGTTTATATTTTACACTTAAAGCATATCTCAAATGGAGTATCACATTTAAAATACTTAGTAGCCACATGGGGCTAGTGGCTACCATATTGAATGGTGCAGGTTTAGACTTAATAACAGAAATTTGAATTCTATAAAACACATCTGACATGTAATTTCAAAGTCATATTTAAATAAGTGATCACTCCAGTCGCCAAATTCATATTTATCTAGCCTTTGAAGTAATAACAAGCTAAATTCGTTTTTCTTAGATTTCTTTCTGTGACTACACACACACACTCACTCACTCACTCACTCACTCACTCACTCAGGGAAAGACTCCACTTCTAGCCTATTCAGGTTAACAGTCTAGATCTTTGTTGTAGATCTGAGGTTTCCGTTTCCTTGCTAGTTGTTAGGTTTAGGAGAGGCACTGATTATTGACAGAAGCCATCCGCTTTCCTTCTCATTTGCCCTCCTTTGTCTTCATACCAGCAATGTTACATCAAGTGTTTCCATGCTTCAATCTGTCTGGCTTCTCCTGCTGTCATGTTTGTAAGGGGTCATTTGATTAGATCAGGCCCACCAAGATAATCTCCCTGTCTTAAGATCAACTTGCCATATAACATAGCACAATCACCGGAGTGATATCAAGTTAGTGTTCACAGGTTTTAGCAGTTAGTTCACGGCATCTTTGGAAGACCATTTCAGTACTTCTTTTGCTGCAGTAGAGAAGCAAGATGGAAGAACATTAATTATTTTGAGGTCTTTTGATTTCACTTCTAAGTGAAAGAAAAATACTTTTTGCCCATTTCTTTTTGTCTCTACTCCCACCAGTGTGGTCCAAACTTCCATCAAGTCTTAGCAACCCATAACAACTCTCCTCACTGTGCTTTAATCACAGTGGTCTTGACTTTGTTCCCAGAAACTGCCATGCTCTGTCCTGCCTCAGGGACTCCGCACTTTTTTTTTCTTTGCCCAAGCAGCTTTCCCCCCTTCTCTCCAACTGTCCAGCTCAACTGTTAGGTCTTACCTAAAATACATCTTCTTCATAGAGGTGTTTCTTTACCAGAGGTCTAAAGTAAGTCTTGGTTTTTGGTTTCCATAGTATCTTTTTGCTTTTTCTTTATATCCACTTATCATAATTTATACATATATATATATATATATTATTTGATATCTCTGTCCCAGACTGAAAGCAATAAAGAATGTTTTGTTTACCTTTGTGTATCCAGCACCTAGTACAGGCCCTGGCGCATAGTAGGCACTCATTAAATATTTATTGAATAAATCAGTGAATCTTCAACTTTTTCTCTGTTCTGTCCAGGTTGTTTCCTTTCTAGATTTTTGTAGGCCTATCGTCATTACCTTCTTTCTCTTTGTTATTATTTTCTTCCTTCCCGCTACTCTGAATGGTGAAGGAGCTTGGCTTCTATTCTGTGTGGTTATTGGTTTATGTGGCTTCTATTTTATGTGGTTATTGGTATGTGTTAACATTTTCATCTAGCTGCAGAAACATGCTTGCAGTTTTCATTACTGCAAGCTGTACAGTACAAGATGAAAAATTTTGTGAACTTGAGTATTCTTATGTAAATTATTTGAGAATATTGTGAACAGTGACAATTTTGAAGCAAAATAATGCTTTATAGAGAGTCAGTGAAAGTCGCTCAGTTGTGTTTGACTCTTTGTGACCCCATGGACTGTATAGTCCAGAATTCTCCAGGCCAGAATACTGGACTGGATAGCCTTTCTTTTTCTAGGGGATCTTCCCAACCCAGGGATCGAACCCAGATTTCCCACCTTACAGGTGGATTCTTTACCAGCTGAGCCACAAGGGAAGCCCCTATCCAGAGTCATGAGCTAGTGAAAGGGCTTCCCTGGTGGCTCAGTGGGAAAGAATACGCCTGTCAATGCAGGAGATGCAAGAGACATGGGTTCTTTCCCTGGGTTGGGAAGATCCCCTGGAGTAGGAAATGGCAACCCACTCCAGTATTGTTACCTGGAAAATTCTGTGGACAAAGGAGCCTGGTGGGCTACAGGCCATGGGGTCACAAAGAGGCAGACATGACTGAGTGTGAACGCACATTACATTACCTTCTTCGAGCTAGTTAAAAGGTTGAGATTGTTCTTAATTCCTTGTGTATATTTTCACTTAAGATTTTACCTTCCAGGGTATATCTCTGAGGAAAACTAGTCCGTTACTTCCTGTTTTAGTTTAAGTCATCAAAGAAAAAGAACCAAAAGACTTTAACACAATACTGTAAATCAACTATGCTTAAGTTTAAAAAAAAAGAACCAAAGACTAATCTGCTGAGTTAGAAATATCAAAGGTAATTTTTTTCCTAGTGACTTGATTTCATAATGAATTATAAGATTCCTACAGAAACATTACAGTTTTTGTCTTTTATGGATTTGAATCTTTTGACCTACTTTCTATGGAACCACAAGGCACAGCCTCTGATCTTTGATATTTATACAGTGATTTCTTATTCACATTTTTTCTACTTTGTGAATCTTAGAAACTAAAATAAAAACTGGTTTTTAGTAAGCTTGTTTTCTGAGAAGTGTATTGTGCTACATCCAGTTTTCACATTTGTGTATAAAAACAGACAAAAAATGTAATGCTTTTAAATTGATATATATGGTATTTATAAAATTGTGTTTGAGGTATGATATGTATAAAATTCTTTCTTAGGCTAAAAATATAGAGGGCAAGAATCATATTGTAAGCATGTTCTTTACTGAACCGAACAAGTTATGGTGTAAATATGAGAGGTGGTGCTGCTGCTGCTAAGTCACTTCAGTCGTGTCCAACTCTGAGCAACCCCATAAATGGCAGCCCACTAGGCTCCCCCGTCCCTGGGATTCTCCAGGCAAGAACACTAGAGTGGGTTGCCATTGCCTTCTCCAATATGAGAGGTGAGAATCATTAAATTTCGGGTTATCATGGATTTTACAATTGGAATGACTTCTGAAGTTTTGCAATTTGATTCCCGGCAACACTGAATATTTATTAGTTCATATAGTCTTGGTTTAGGCAACTTATTAATAATCTCACATATTACTTAGAAAGAGACTTATTATTCACAGTTTACGTACACACAATTTGAGGACAAAAATATTTTTAGATTTTCAGGGTCATATGGAATGTTAACTGTGCATCTAAAAGTAATTTTCACTCTTTTAAAACAAATAAATGCAACATTGCATTTAAATGCCCTTTACCAGGGTAGTCTCTAATCATAAATATCTTTCTGTAAGACTTAGTCAACAGTGTAAACTTGCAGAGGTTTACACCTCTGTACCTGAAATAATAATTGTACAGCTAGTAATAAGTAACAAGTAAGTAGTAAGCTGCTCCTGTTTCTGTTATTGGTACTGCATTTATTGAGAGCTGTATATTGAGAGCTTTATATTTAATAGCTCACTTAATCTTACAAAAGGTGTTTGATGTTAGGTTCTATCATTAGCCCAGTTTGCTGATGCTGAGGCCAAGGCATAGAAAACTGAGAGAGCTCAAGTTTTTACTATCAGTGGTGTCACCAGGACATGAGCCCAGGCCGACTGACTTGAAGGGTTGTGGTTTTGACATTCATGTTATGGTTTTCATGCTTTGTTACAAATGTGTTTCTGTAGGGAAAAATCTACAGAAACCAAAATTACCAAAGTAATCAAGGTAAGAAACAAGAGCCTAAACTCAGAAATGGTGGTGCTCAAAATTCAAACAACTGATGATTCAAACTGAACTGATGGTTCAGTTGTTTGAATTTTGAGCACCACCATTTCTGAGTTTAGGCTCTTGTTTCTTGCCTTGATTACTTTGGTACCCTCCCAACTAACGTGCCTGCCATTAGTCTCTTTCCCTCTATTCTAGGCTCCCTGAGTTTCCTGACATAATTGAATTCACGGCAGTTCTCTAAAGATACCAGATTATTTCTTGCCTCTCTGCTTTTGTAAATGCTGTTTCTTCCTCATGAAAGTCACTTTCTTGGCTAACTTAATTTACTTTCTGAGGGAGAGAGGATGGTTGGATTTTTATTTTATCTTCAACCATAGTGTCCTGTATTTACTAACTGTAAATAAAGAACATGCTAGGTTTTTGCACCGAAATTTTTCTAAACTCTTGCCTCTAATGAAAGATAAGGAAAAACTAAAAATTTATTTGCTTATTAAAAACACAATTTGAAATCCAGAAACTCTTTAAATAATAGACTTAAAGAAGTTCACAACTTGTGATAAAGCTCATAATAATGGCAAACAAGCAAATATCACTATTCACTCACTAAGGTAACTGGAGATATTTTTTTCCTGTATTATAGTTGTCTAATCCTGCAATGTGTTCCAGTTTTTAAACTTTAGTATTAACTGTTGAAGTAGCCAAAGGCACCTCTTTTCTATACTGTTTTCATGCCTAATATCATAACTATCTACTCAATATAGTGGAAAGAAATCCTTTCAAAAATTTTAAGTATAAACAGTAGTAGTTTTTGTTCAATTAATTTGTAGTGTATATTAATGTCATATATTCAGTATGTGGTCTTTTAGAAGCCTGTAAAATACATACTGGTCATTAATAAGCAGTGGATTGTAAGTTAACATAAATCTGCGATCACTTGTATTCTAGAACTGTTCTAGAGTCATTATTGTTGTAAACCATTATTTCTTTGCATAATGCACTCAAGAATGGTTCAAAGACAAGAATGGCTTATCCCTCAGAATCAATTTCATTTTAAGATTTTTTTTTTTGGTACACACTGCTTTATTTTTGGCTGTGCTGGGTCTTTGTTGCTGCACATGGGCTCTTTCTAGTTGCGGCAAGTAGGGGCTACTCTCTAGTTGCGGTACATGGGTTGCTCATTTCAGTGGCTTCTCTTGTGAAGAACAGGCCCTAGGCACAGAGGCTCAGTTGTTGCGAGTTGCTGGCTCTAGGGAATGCTAGCGTCTCACGGAGAAGGCAGTGGCACCCCACCCCAGTACTCTTGCCTGGAAAATCCCATGGATGGAAGAGCCTGGTAGGCTGCAGTCCATGGGGTCACTAAGAGTCGGACACGACTGAGCGACTTCCCTTTCACTTTTCACTTTCATGCATTGGAGAAGGAAATGGCAACCCACTCCAGTGTTCTTGCCTGGAGAATCCCAGGGACAGTGGAGCCTGATGGGCTGGCTGCCGTCTATGGGGTCGCACAGAGTCGGACACGACTGAAACAACTTAGCAGCAGCAGTAGCAGCAACAGCGTCTCACAGGCTCTAGAGGGTGCAGGCTTCAGTAGCTGTGGTGCTCAGGCTCAGTTGCTTCACAGCATGTGGAATCTTCCCGAATCAGATATCAGACCCATGTTGCCTGCATTAACAGGCAGATTTTTATCCATTGTGCCACCAGAAATTCCAAAATTCATTTTATATGTTAACATATCCAGTGTATGGATATGTTAAGATCAAAATACATTGAAAATCAAATATAAAATAAAAGCATTCTCTCAGAATGAGGCCTTTTATAAATACTTGATCAAACGAGTTAAACATAGGATGGAAAAGTTCATTAAATATTACATTAAGTAATCAGTAATTTTTGTATTCCTACATAGGTCAAAATTACCAAACCATGAAAACTGAATTTCTCCTCATTTCCCCAAGGACTATGAAGGAGAGTCTAGTTAAAGTTTGATGTATTGAGAATTTCTTTGATTTTAGCAAGCTGTTTATTTTTCTGCAGCTTTTCTAAGTGATCGTCTAAAAAAGATAACCTTATGTGTAACTTGGTGATTTTGTGGTTAATATATACCATGAAAAAATTATTATAGTATTCAGTTCATGAAGCATTTATGATCAGCATTTATGAGCATTTATGTTCAAGCAGGATATTGAATCATTTGGTGTTTTGTAACATGTATAATTAGTAGTAAATCCTAAAAACACTATGATTAGACAGTGTCCTTTATTGAAACTGGTATTAATGGCATTTATTTTCTTTACTTATTTGCTTGTTTTCCACCTCATTACAGAAAGGATTTCAAGTGGCAAATTAATTTTACAATAATGGGAGTATATTTAGTCATCAAAAAAATTGAGTATCTACCATGTGCTAAGCATTGTGCTAGATGCTGCTTATACAGAAAAAAAAATACATGTTCCTTTCCTCAAGAAGTGTGCAGTTTAGAGGAAAAGCCAGACAAGTTAACCAGCAAGTATAATTAATAATAAAAATTATTATTAACTCTGTTATGTATGAGGTGATATACTAAGCACATTGCATTGTTATTTTCTATCTTTAAATCAAGAAATTAAAGTTTAGCAAGATTGGTTAACTTACCTAAGGTCACAGAGGAAGCCGTGGGGTGGAATCAGAATTTGAATTCAGATGTGCCTGACTCCAAAGCTCTTTATCTTGATGTTTATACTGGAGAGTAAAGACACAGTGCTGCAGAGGATTTTATGGGGACTGGAAGGTGGGTGTGCCAGTGTAGGCTATTAGATTCTAGAAGAAGATGCTTAAATTCAAGTTGAGAAGACTAAATAGAAATTAGCCAAGAAGAGGAGGGAGCTGAGAAGCATTCCAGTGGAGAGATTACCTTGTGCAGAGGTGTGGAGATGAGAAAGTGTAGCCCAGTTGGGACTTGTCCGATAAGCCGTTATTTTTCTGAATAAAGGGGAGTAAATCTGTAAGAAAAATTGGAAAAATAACCCCTAAGTCATTCATTCATTCATCCAGTCAGTCAATATTGGGCATTGTAGACTCTGTATTCACTGCATCTCTGGGTTGATACTGGACTTTTTAAATCTGCAAGTCATAGAAATACCAATAATGTTAAAATGCCACATAATCAGGAACCAGAAAAACCTTATGCTTTTTCTTTGGTCCTCTTAATTTTTTTTTTTTTTCTGGCTTTTAGAACAATAGCTTCTAAATTATAAAATCTCCCTCTTTTCTGATCATTTCTTTCATCATGCTGCCTGATGCCAAGTGGTGTGAAGGTTTTAGAACTGAAGACTACCTAAAGTGTTCTCAGTTGAACTATGCTTAAGTTTTGTTTATTGCCTAAAAATTTATGAAAGGCTGAGTATGCTTCTCTGTGTTAGTATCCACTGTATGAACTTACCTTTCAGAGGATAAATGTGCTGAAAGTGTAAAACAGATCCTTTCAAGGACATGTTTAGAGAGAGAGAAGCACATCAAGCTGCTGGGTGGAGATACAGGACAACACGGGTCCATGACCCAGATTATACACCAACACATACAGTCTAGGAGCTAGGGAATGGTTTTTCTGAGTTTGAAGGAATGATGTTTATCATTAGACATATTTATCATTCAGTGATATGACTGATTATTAGTTTTCTCCATCTTAAAAATCTGAAGATACAAGTTTCAACACTCATTTCAAATGCTGTCTTCTAGTAGAATTTCCTGAGGTCAGCTAGAAGTAATTATTCCCTCTCTTGAAGTCCCCAGCATTTTATCTGTATCTTTTCAAAAACATCCAATAATTCCTGCATTTTTATAATGTCATTTATATACATGTCTTATCTCCTCTATTAAACTGTGCATACCTTCCTTGAAGTAAAATTCATATTTGATCCCCAGCACTAAGCTTTGTACATATAAGGCACTGAACTAATATTTAATGAATTAAAGCGTAGCATCCTTATGATAAACTAAATCATGCAGGCAGTATTTCTTTTTTCGGCTAGTGTGTGTGGCCGAATATGTTTAGTGTGGCCTGCGGGATCTTGATTCTCCAACGAGTCATCGAACCTGTGCTCCCTGTAGTGGAAGCATGGAGTCCTAACCACTGGACTACCGGGGAAGTCCCAGGGCAGTGTCTCTTAAAGTGTTGGACATGAATCCCTTACTTCAGAATCATCTGGAATGTTTTATTCAAAATGCAAGTTCCTATACACACCTGCTGAATAAGAATTTCTGTGGTTTCCAGGAATCTTGTGAGTAAAAACACTAGATAATTACGGTGTACACTAAAGTTTGAGAACCCACTGCCTTGGGGAGAATGTAAGAATCCAAATTAAAATTGAGTTTACATTAAATTACAAATGTACTTAATGTTAACAATAATAAAGTATAAACCGTAACGGAAAAGACTTTTAAAAAAATGAATATATAACTGAGTCACTTTGCTGTACAGCAGAGATTGTCACACCACTGTAAACCAACTATACTTCAATAAAAAATAAATAAAGTAACATTTTGTAGGTAGCATGTAAAATGAAAATATAAGAAGAAAAAAATGAACAGAAAAGTATTTTCAGTGCAATCTTTCTGTATGTCAGGAAAGATCATTGTTTAGTATTCTAGAACTTTCAGTCTTAAACAGCATGTTTAAATGTAAATAATTGAAAATATTGATGCTCATTTACTGTAAATGCATTTGAAGTAAAATACCATACTTTTATAACTAAAGATGAAGAAAAGATGCTTTGAACATTCTTAATGACAACATTCTTGTATTGCTATATGCATAGATTCTTTTAGGGCATAATTTCCTATAAGATAGTTTGTGACTCATAGATTTCTTGTAACATGTAGGAGACTTCCCTGGTGGTCCAGTGGCTGAGACTCTAAGCTCCCAAGGCAGGGGGCCCAAATCCCTGGTCAGGGAACTAGATCCCACATGCTACAATTGAGACATGGTACAACCAAATAAGTACCTAAATAAAGTATTTTTTAATAAAATGAAATATGTATAAACATCTATTCATTTATTCATCAAATACTTACTGAAAATTTGCTGTGTACTAAGCATTCAGTGGGGCTTCCCAGGTGGCGCTAGTGGTAAAGAAAGTGAAAGTGAAGTCACTCAGTCGTGTCCAACTGTTTGTGACCCAGTGGTCTGTAGCCTGCCAGGCTCCCCAGTCCATGGGATTTTCCAGGCAAGAATACTGGAGTGGGTTGCCATTTCTTTCTCCAAGTGGTAAAGAACCCACCTGTTAATGCAGGACGCATGAGAGCCCTGGGTTCAGTCCCTGAGTCAGGAAGATCCCTTGGAGGAGGGCATGGCAACCTACTGCAGTACTCTTGTCTGGAGAATCCCATGAACAGAGGAGCCTGGTGGGCTATGGTCCATGGGGTTGCAAAGAGTCAGACACAACTGAAGTGACTTATCTCACACGCAAGCATTCAGTATTCTAGGTATTGAGGATAGGATGTTGTGTAAAGCAAAGTCCCTGTCTTTAGGGAGCTTAAATTCTAGTAGGAAATTCTACATAAAATAGGTAAATACAGAATAACTTCCTTGTAAGAGTTAAGTTAAAGTTCTGTTTATTTGACAGATAGGACATTATCATTCTTCCTACAGTTATTGAATGCCTTACGTACTCTCTAAAGGTACTTGTTAGGTACCCTTCTTGACTGTGTTTGACTCCTGGCCATCAGGTAAAATGATAAGTTAGTAGCATAACCAGATATTTCATTTATATTTTTAAAAGCTTAAACATTTAGAGTAAGGTTCATACTGGTTTCAAACTTAGAGAACAATATTTTGTTCATAAAATGTTCTTTTTCCTCTTTTAATTGTAAAGCAGTAGTTACTAAGGGTAGTGAATTCTGATTTTTTCCTGTTTTTAAAAAATATATGTATATATTTTTATTTTTATTTATTTATTTTTTTTAAATATATGTATATATTTTTAATATGCTTGTTACATCCCTCCAAACTGATTTTGCATCTTAGTTATATCCAGCAGCCTACAGTTGGAAAAGTATAGTTCTCTTGTCTTAACTATTGTGTAATTCAAGTATGTCCCTTTTGTTGGACAAATTTGGTTCTTTCCTTTTTTTTTTTGCTCTTATTTGTAAGTTCTTAAAAGTGTATATGAACATATTTACCAATGTAATTCATGCTGGTTATAATTAATTATTGTTAAAGTATTAAACTATGAGTCTCCTTTATCAGTTTGATGTATATCCTTTCATATTTTCCTCTTTTTTTTTTATACGAAGGTGAGATACACTGCCCAGTTATTAAAATTATTTTTCTGGTCCTCAGTAGGGTTTAATAACTTGCCTTACATTCGTACTGGGCATGGGCATTTTGTGTTTTCGTTAATTTTTTCCTCCAGCTTTACTAGGGTACAATTAACACATAATATTGATAGTTTAGGTTGTACAAAGTGTAAAGTGACAGATTTTTCAATCCATTCACTCTATATCAATCTCTGTGTCAATCTCACTTTTTTTCCCTTATACAAAAATGAGGTTAAAATATTCTAACGCCTTTAAAAATTTTTAATGAATGTATTATGGATATCTTTTCATATCAATATGTAAAAGGTTACATCATTATAGGTGGATCATAGTCTGACTTTTCCACTTTTAAGAAAAGCTTATTTTTGAGTGCGTTGGCTGTTCCTGCGTGCGCTCTTTCTCTAGCTGTGGTGAGCAGAGACAACTCCCTTGTTGCGGTGCCTGGGCTTCTCATTGTGGTGGCTTCTCTTGTTTCAGAGCACAGGTTCTAGGTGGCTTTAGTTGTGGTGGCTCATGGGTCTCTTAGTTGCTCTGAGACATGTGGGATCTTCCCAGAACTGGGGTCAAACCTGTGTCCCCTGTATTGGCAGATGGATTCTTAACCACTGGACTACCAGAGAAGTCCTCACTTTTCCATTGTTAATGTTTTTTTTTTTTTTTTGGCCACTCTGAGCAGCTTTTGGGATCTTAGTTTCCCAACCAAGAATAGAAGCCAGGGCGCTGGCAGTGAAAGCACAGAGTCCTAACCACTAGACTGGAAGGTCCCAGTTTGCACTACCTTTAGTAGTATATGAGGGAAAAGATTTCCCATGGTGTTAACATCAGATATTTTCAACCTGGATTTTTGCCAGTCTGATGAGAAGAAGTCTCTTTTTTAAATTTGAATGTACTGGATAAGCATATTTTCATATGCTTATTGGTGATTTATGTGTCAGAAAATGCTTGTTTATATCCTTGTGGATTTTTGTATTTATCTTGATTACTGATTTGTAGGAAATTTTTATATATTATGGTTATTAGCCTCTTGAGTGTTATATATTGCAAATGGCTTCTCCCAGTCTATAAATTATCTTTGAAACTTCATTATGGAATCTTTTTCTGTATACAGATTTAACTTTTAGTCCTTGATTAAATCAGCTGTTTTTTTTTTTCATTATGGATTCTTGGATTTGTGTCATATTTTAAAGGATGTAATTGACCTTTTTCACTTACTTTCTTATATTTATCCTGTGTACTTACAGCTTTCTTTTCTTATTCATTGAGAATTTTTGTATTTGATACTATTTGGTTGCTTAAAGTTGATATAATTATTACTAAATAACTCTTACAATTAGGAAGATTGATTTCTTTTTTATGACTTTAAAATTTATTTTTTAAGTTTTTTCTTTTTAAAATTTTATTTATTTTTTAACTTTTTTGGCTGCACTGCATGGCATGGAGGATCTTAGTTCCTTGACCAGGGCATCAGATCCACACTCTCTGCATTGGAAGGTCAGAGTCTTAACCACTGGACCACCAAGGAAGTCTCTCCCAATTAGTGAGTTTCTGAAGGGAGTTTTAATTTTGTTAAAATGCTTGAATTGATGGTAAACATGTTTGGTTTAGCATGAATCTAAACTTTATAAGGAATTGGTATAAGAGTAGATTTTTTTGGATAGAAAAACGTTTGATGAAAAATGTAGATTTGTCAGCAGGCTTCACAATCAGTCAAGTTCATTTGAAACATAACAGTACATATTTGACAAATATTGCCTTGCTGACATTTTTCTCTCTCAGAATGTAAGGGGAAAATATTTATATATGTATATGAGAAAAAATTCTTGAAGGATATACACCAAATTATTAGGAATGATTTTCTCTGGATGGAAAGATTACAGATATATTTAATTTTTTTCTGCTAAGATTATATTTTACATTTTTATCACCCAAAACTGTTATTTGTTTAGTAAAAATAATATGGAGGAGATAAAAGAATGCAATGAAGGATACTGCTGCTATGTATATATTTGCAGACAGTAAGGAAGAATTGTCTGCAAATAGGATAGGAATGAAAGAAATCTTTGAAGACAACATGACACTATCATTATATAGTTTGTTATAACTGGGGGAGAGAATTCTGGAAGTGGCCACGTGTATACATATTATAGATTGTAGGAAGAAAACTTTACAACAGTAAAATCATGATGTTATGACATGAGACTTGGAAAGTTAGGAAGAACACAAAAATGATCAATTGTATAAGTTATACAGTTACAGAGTATAACCATTTTAAAAGACAGAAGCAAATAAAACTACTTTGACTCCACTTGAAACAATCTTAGCTTAGGTTTTAAAAGGATGTTATAGAAGATGAATATAATATAAAAGTGACACAAACATTTAAGTGTGTCAGAAAAGCTGAAATCCAGAAATCACAGATGTGGGGAATATGCTAAAGATAATTTTTAAATCTTGCAGTTATATTCAAGGACCAACAAAGGTCTGTCTAGTCAAAGCTATGGTTTTTCCAGTAGTCATATATGGATGTGAGAGTTGGACTGTAAAGAAAGCTGAGCGCCAGAGAATTGATGATTTTGAACTGTGGTGTTGGAGAAAACTCTTGAGAGTCCCTTGGACTGCAAGGATATCCAACTAGTCCATGCTAAAGGAAATCAGTCCTGGATATTCATTGGAAGGACTGTTGCTGAAGCTGAAATTCCAATACTTTGGCCACCTGATGCGAAGAACTGACTCATTGGAAAAGACCCTGATACTGGGAAAGATTGAAGGAGGGAGGAAAAGGGGACAACAGAGGATCAGCTGGTTGGATGACATCACCCACTCAGTGGACATGAGTTTGAGTAAGCTCCAAGAGTTGGTGATGGACAGGGAAGCCTGGTGTGCTGCAGTCCATGGAGTCGCAAAGAGTCAGAAACGACTGAGCAACTGAACTGAATATAATCAGAAATAATAATAAGGAAGATACATGTCAATTTAATATATATATTTTAAATGTCAATCATGATGGCTTTAGGTTTGTTTTTTTTTTTTGGCTACACTGGGTCTTCATTGTTGGGTGTGTGCTTTCTCTCGTTGTAGTGAACAGTGGTTACTCTAGTAATAGTGCCTGGGCTTCTAATTATGGTGGCTTCTCCTCTTGTGGCTTGAGGACTGCAGAGCACAGGCTCAGTGGTTGTGGTGCTGGGTTTAGTTGCCCTGTGGTATGTGGAATCTTCCCAGGCCAGGGATCAAACTGGTGTTTCCTGCATTGCAAGATGAATTCTTAGCTACTGGAACCACCAAGGAAGTCTTATGCCTACTTAATATTAACAGCTCTTATTTGGTTTCCCTATTTTCTCTCAAGGAGAACAATCTTTATGCTGTAACAATAACAAAAAAGTACCTAGTAAAAAAGAATTTAAGTCCAGTATAGGTAAAATTAATTAAAGAAATATCTAACTGCGCAATATGACTTTGTTCTGTAACCTGAACTAGGTATATCTGAGGATGTTTTGAGAACTTGTAGGTGAGAAAGGGAAAGTTTGAGGAATTAATTGGGAAAGGGAAGAATGGAAGTCAGCAGCAGATAAGGACATTGATGCATGTTGATCAAATTCAGAAGTGACACAAAACTTGATGAACGTTTATGTAAGAAATGAAAATAATTTATAAGTCTGTAGCAACAAGGATTTGTAGCTGATTAGTTTAAATAAGAAATTTAGTATAGCTGTATAAGCCTGCATTTGGGTTAAAAATGAGTTGAAGGATTGATGAAAAAGGATAATAGCATACTGAGTATATATGACAAAGGGAATTTCCCTGTTGGTACACTTAATATAGTGGGCTTCCCTGTTAGCTCAGTTGGTAAAGAATCTACCTGCAATACCGGAGATCCTGGTCTGATTCCTGGGTCGTGAAGATCCACTGGAAAAGGGATAGGTTACTCACTCCGGTATTCTTGGGCTTCCCTTGGCTCAGCTGGTAAAGAATCTGCCTGCAGTGCGGGAGACCTGGGTTTCATCCTAGGTTGGGAAGATCCCCTGGAGAAGGGAAAGGCTACCCACTCCAGTATTCTGGCCTGGAGAATTCTATTGAGTGTATAGTCCAAGAGGTCGCAAAGAGTCAGAAATGGCCAAGTGACTTTCACTTTCACACTTAATATGGATCAGCAGTGTGATTTGCCTGCTGGAATTTTATTATGGTTTTCTGAACAAGGAAAGTAATTAGGCTGCCTAATACCTAAATACACTGTATTTAAGTACCACATTTCAGGACCTTGGCATAAGTCCTGGTGATAGCAGTATCAGACATTTGTTGGTATAGAAAAAGGATTAGACTTAATCTAAACCATAAAGTAGCTCTGGGACCAAAGATTATAGGAAAACAACTTTCCAACCAAAAGGAAGAATTTTTTAGTGCTTAGAAAGTAACAGGCTGTCTTGAGAGACAATAGTTTGTCTGTGTAGTGTTTGAACAAGGTTAGTTTACTATCCTGGTAAAGGTGATACAGAGGGTATTAAAATTCAAAAGACTTTTGATTGTGTTGATATTGCATCTTCATAAGTTATTAACCATTTGAATATCTTCCTTGAATAAATATCTACTCAAACCTTTACTATTTTTTACTTGGGTTATTTGTCATTTATTATTGATTTATAAAAGTTTTTTTATATATCAAGTCCCTCTCTTATCAGATATATGATTTGTAAATATTTTCTCCCACTCTGTCAGTGTTTCATCTTCTTGATGGTATCATTTGCAGCACAAAAGTTTGAAACTTTTTATATAGTCCAATTTACATACGTTCATGCATCCATGCATGTATGTGCTTAGTTGTGTCCGACTCTTTGTGACCCCGTGGACTATAGCCCGCCAGGCTTCTCTGTCCATGGAATTTCTCAGGCAAGAATGCTGGAGTGGGTTGCCATTTTGTACTCCAAGGGATCTTCCTGACCCAGGCATTGAACTGGCTCTCCTACATCGGCAAACACATTGTTTACCATTGTGCCATCTGGGAAGCCCACATTCAGGCGTACCTTGGAGATGCTGCAGGTTTGGTTCCAGACCACTGCAATAAAGCAATTATTTCAGTAAAGCAAGTCACATGAATTTTTTGTTTCCAAGTGCATATGAAAGTTACATTTATACTGTATTGTGCTCTGTTGGCAATAGCATTATGTCTAAAAACAGTGTACATATCTTAATTAAAATCCTTTATTGCTAAAAAATGCTTACCATCATATGAGCCTTCAGTGACTTTTAATCTTTTTGCTTATGGAGGATCTGGCCTTAATGTTGATGACTGCTGACTGTTGGTGGTTGCTAAAGATTGGGGTGGCTGTGGCAATTTTAAAAATTAAGACAGCAATGAAGTTTACCATATCAATTGAAAATTTTTTTCAAATGTGGAATCATTCTTCTCAAACCTTGACACTGCTTTATCAACTAGTTTATGTAATATTCTAAATCTTATACTTGTCTTTTCAACAGTCTTCACAACATCTTCACCAGGAGTAATTTCTGTTTCAAGAAACCACTTTCTTTACATACACATCCTTGAGAAGCATCTCTTCATCTATTATAGTTTTGTCATGAGATTACAGTAATTCAGTCACATCTTCAGACTCTACTTCTAATCAGGTTCTCTAGCTCTTTCCACCACATCTGCAGTTATTTCCTTCATTAGAGTCTTGAACCTCTCAAAGTCATCCATGAGGGTTAGAATCAAGTTCTTCTAGAATTCTGTTAATGTTGATATTTTGATCTATTCCCATGAATCACAAATGTTCTTAATGGCATCAAGAATGACAAATTCTTTCCAGAAGGTTTTCCATTTACTTTACTCAGATCTATCAGAGGTATCGCTATCTCTAGCAACTGTAGCCTTAAGAAATATATTTCTTATACTAAGACTTGAAAGTCAAAATTACTCCTTGATTTGTGGGCTGCAGAATAGATGTGTGTTAGCAGGCATAAAAGTAACATTAATCTTGTATATTTCCATCAGAGCTCTTTGGTGACCAGGTACATTGTCAAAGAGCAGTAATATTTTGAAAGGAACCTTTTTTTTTCCTAAGCCGTAGATCCCAACAGTCAGCTTAAAATATTCAGTAACCCATGTTGTAAACAGATGTGCAGTCATCAGGCTTTGTTGTTCCATTTATAGAGCACAGGCAGGTTAGACTTAGCATAATTCTTAAGGGCCCTAGGATTTTGAAGGCTACTGCAAAGTTATTAATTGGCCTAATTTCAATATTCTCATGTCTCAGAGAGAGGAAGAGAGAGGGGGGCCAGCCAATTGGTGCAGCAGTCAGAAAAACACAGTTATGTTTCTTCTAAGTATTTCACAGTTTTAGCTCTTACGTTTAGTTCTGTGATCTATTTTGAGTTATTTTTTGTGTCTGGTAGGGTAAGGGTCCAGCTTTGTTCTTTTGCATGTGGAAATCCAGTTGTCTGTCCTAGCACCATTTGTTGAAAAACTACTCTCTTCTCCATTGAATTGTCTAACACTCAAATTTTTAAATAGTATAATTTTTATTTTTAATAAGAAATATTATAACTATACAAGATGGGAGAGAATTAATGCATAATTCTACTACCCTTGCAGAACTTCACTATTTTGTGTATTCCCTTCTAGTCCTCACCTCATAAACATACATTTTATATAGTTGCAATCATAATATACTATGTTAATATGTTTAGTCTTTTTCACTTAATATATAAATGATGCATGCTTTACATATTGCTATATAGGTTTCTAAATTTTTGTTGTCGTTGCCTAAATGTTCCATCTGTAGGCTATCCATAATTTAATAAATCAGTCCCTTATTTTAGATATTTGGGTTTACTCTAATTTTTTATTATTTAAATAACAGTGTAATTATAATATTTGTGTATAACCTATTAACCTACTGTTGGATAATTTCCTTAGATAATCTTCTGTAAGAATTTCTTTCAACATATATTGAAAACCAACTAGAAACTAGGTATATAATTTTGAATTGGGGACTCCTGGGTTGTGTGTGTTGTAATTGTTGGCTCATTAAATACGGGTTTCCCTGGTGGCTCAGATAGTAAAGCCTCTGCCTGCAACACATAAGACCCGGGTTTGATCCGTGGGTCGGAAAGATCCCCTGGAGAAGGAAATGGCAACCCACTCCAGTACTCTTGCCTGGAAAATCCTATGGCTGGAGGAGCCTGGTAGGCTACGGTCCATGGGGTCTCAAAGAGTCGGACACGACTGAGGAACTTCACTTCACTTTCACTTTAATGTAACGATAGCGACTGATATCTCTGACTGGCTCAGGCAATGTGCTGAATAGTTTGTGTAGTTGTATTTAATTATCCTACAAATTCTATTAGATAAAGCCAAAGTTTGACAACTTGTCCAAAGTTGTATAACTAATAAATGGCAAAAGTGGCATCCAGGACTATGTGACTCCAGAACTCCACTGATTCCCAGATTGGACATAAACAGTTATATTTGGCAAGATTCTTACAGAGTTGGCAAGATTAGGTAGTAGATTAGGTATTTTGTGCAGAAGTTCTGTGGATATAGAAGACTTGTTAAGTATGAATGCATTATTGGTCAAAATTTAAAAAAAAGAATCAAGATTGGTTTTTCTTTGTAGATTTAATGATTCATTGTTCTTGGAACCCATGAACTAATGATTTTATATTGTTCTGTTTGCATAGTGTTTGCCATTCCAAAGGGTCTAGAACACATACATAACCAACACAGAAATTGTTTTTTTAAAAGATTTTTTAAAATTAATTTATCTTTGACTGTGCTCGATATTTGTTGCTGCACATGGACTTTCTCTAGCTGCATCAAGTGGGGCTACTCTCTAGTTGTGGTATGTGGGCTTCTTATTGTGGTGACTTCTCTTGTAAAACAGAGGCTCTAGCACATGGGCTTCAGTAGTTGCTGCTCCAGGGCTCTAGAGCACAAGCTCAGTAGTTGTGGTGCAGGCATAGTTCCTCCAGAGCATGTGAAATCTTCCTAGACTAGGAATTGAACCTGTCTCCTGCATTGGCAGGTGGATTCTTAACCACTGAGCCAGCAGAGAAATCCCTGAAATTGTTTCTTGAATCAGAGCAAAAAAAAAAAAAAAAAAAAAGACAGTGGAAAATGAATTAGAAATCTTTGATATTTAAATATAAGTAAAAATTTCCTGATATCTTAAATATGTAAATTTTAGTATTTGGGAGAGAATATATACAATAGCATTTCTGATCAAGACATCTGAGTCCCATATAATGTATATTTAATTAACAGTGTTCAACTGTTAGTAGTTCTTTCAATTGTATAATTATTAAATGCGTTTAGTATTTGAATAATTGTCTACAACTCATTATTGCTCTAGCCTGTAATATGAAGATGTAAATCAGAATTATACGAATACAGTGATGCTTGAAAAGAAACAGTAATTTTGAAATGCTAATAGTCCAAACAAAATGGCTCTGCCATATTCAGAGATAACAGTTTTCTTTAAAGCATGAGAATGCCACTTTATACAAACTCTCGTTGTAGATTTCTATTTCCAGAGAACATAGGAAGCACGGTCATTTACCATTTTAGTTCATCCAAGTCAAGATTCTGCCTCTTTCCTCATTAAATTGCACCTTGTTAGAATTTCGAAAAACTCATTTCTTAAAACTCTAAAAAGTCATCTTGTTCTTTTCCATCCTTCTATTCAGTTATTCGCCACTTTCATTCTGTCATTTCTTTGAAATGTCTGATTCTCTATTCTTATTACAACCACCTTAGTTCAGGCCTTTTAGTGGGTTTCCTGCTTACATCTTTTTTATTTATAGCAGTAGGCTAAATTTACACTCTTTCCATCATGTCTCAGAGGTGATCCCAGGAACTCTGCAAAATTCACTAGCTAACCTCCCTGTCTCAACATGTAGGATGTTTTGTCAGAAGAATTACCTATGATCCAGTAGTGTTTTTCTTGTTAACTTGACATTTACCTGCTGTCTAAACAAAGTCATCTTATTCTCATTTTTTTCCCAACTAAGATTACTTATTAGATGTGGTCCTTTGTATGGTACTTGTGATCCTAGCCTTTTGCCTTCTGATGTGACACACATGAACCCTGTTGCCTATTTCAGACATTCAGCAAGCATTTGGTTTTATCTAATTCCATACTCTCAATTTATCAAATAACCTAATTTCTCAGTCTTCAGTTAGATATTCTTAAGATCTTTTCCCTGACTACTGACACCATCACCCTGACCCCCTCAAAACTGGGTTAGACATCTCACTCATGTTCTATGTAATATGTAGCACACTATTTTGAAATAGCTAGGTTTTTGTGTGTGTGTATGTGTTGTTTTTTTTTTTTCAGATAGAGTTGACTTGTAACGGTTTCAGATGGCCAATATAATTTGGTGTTTGTATATATTACAAAATGATCACAATAAGTTTAGTTTACGTTCATTACCATATATAATTACAATTGTTTTCTTTCAATGAGAACTCTTAAGATTTACTCTCTTAATAACTTTGAAACGTTACTAGGACAGTCACCATGCTACACATTAATTACATCACGCTGACTTAACTGAAAGTTTGCGCCTTTTGACTCTTTTCACCCTTTTTTTCCACCCTTATCCCCAGCCCCTGGAAACCCCCAAATCTGTTGTTAGGAGTTCAGCTTTTTATTTTTTTAGATTCCACAGAAAAGTGAGATCATATGATATTTTTCTCTAACTTATTTCACTAACTAATGCCCTCAGGATCCATTGATATTACTGCAAATGGCAATATTCCCTTTTTATGGCTGAATAAAGGCAATGGCACCCCACTCCAGTACTCTTGCCTGGAAAATCCCACGGACGGAGGAGCCTGGTAGGCTGCAGTCCATGGGGTTGCGAAGAGTCAGACACGACTCAGAGACTTCACTTTGACTTTTCACTTTCATGCATTGGAGAAGGAAATGGCAACCCACTCCAGTGTTCTTGCCTGGAGAATCCCAGGGATAGGGGAGCCTGGTGGGCTGCTGTCTCTGGGGTCGCACAGGGTCGGACACGACTGAAGCGACTTAGCAGCAGCAGCAGCAGCAATACTCCCTTATGTGTGTGTGTGTGTGTGTGTGTGTGTGTATAAAATACACACCACATTTTCTTTAACCATGCATCCATTAATGAACAGTTAGGTTGCTATATAATGTCTTGGCTATTGCAAATCATTCTGCAGTGAACGTGGGAGTGCAGATATCTTGTTGAGGTAGTGTTTTCATTTATGATAGTTCCATTTTATTATTTTGAGGAATCTCCATGCTGTCTTCTATAGTGACTATACCAATTGACATTCCTACCAACAGTGCACAAGAGTTCCTTTTTCTTCACATCCTTGCCAATACTTGCTATTGTCTTTTAGGTAATAGGTATTCGAACATATGTAATATCTCATTATAGTTTTGATTTGCATCTCCCTGATTAGTGATGTTGAGCATCTTTTCATGTACCTATTGACCTCTTCTTTGGGAAAATGTCTGTTAAGATCCTCTGCCCATTTAAAAAATCACATTGGTGTTCTTTGCTTCTGTGTTGTATGAGTTCTTTGTATATTTTAAAATATGAACCCCTTGTCAGATACATGATTTGCAAATTTTTTTTTTCCCATTCAGTAGTTTGCCTTTTCATTTTGTTACAGTGCAGAAGAGTTGGTGTGATGTAGTGCCATTTGCTTATTTTTGCTTTGTTGCCTTGCTTTTAGAGTCAAGTCCAAAAAATCCTCAAGATCAGTGCCAAGGAATTTACTGCTTATGTTTTCTTCTTGGAGTTTTATGGTTTCGGGTCTTATCTTCAAATCTTAATCCATTTTGAGTTAATGTCTATGTATGGTATAAGATAGTGGTCCAATTTCAGAGTTTTGTTACTTTGTTTTTATCTTTGCCACCAGAAAGTAAGCTGGTTGAGGGCAAGCACTACAGAATTATCATTCTAGCACAATGTGTAGTGGTTCTTGTGTACTTGTAAAATTGTTACTGAATAAATGAATTAATTGAGCATTTATCAAGGAGTTACTATGTGCCAGAGGACTTCCCTGGTGGCTCTCAGATGGTAAAGTGTCTGTCTACAATGCAGGAGACCCGAGTTCGATCCCTGGGTTGGGAAGATCCCCTGGAGAAGGAAATGGCAATCCACTTCAGTACTATTGCCTGGAAAATCCCATGGACAGAGGAGCCTGGTAGGCTACAGTCCATGGGGTCGCAAAGAGTCGGACACGACTGAGCAACTTAAAGAGACTTAAAGAGAAAAGAAAGAGACTCTATGGTGTATGGATCATTGAAAAAGTAAATGTGATTTCTGTCTTTGTGTCTGATGGGAAAGGCAAATTCTAAACAAATGGCCAATTAGAATAGTATGTGGTGGACACCATCAGTTCCTTCCCTTTGTATACTTGCATAGTATTTTTCATGCCAAGAAGAGGTGTCTGTTCTTCTCATCTTGAGTCTGAGCTGACTTTAATTTCTTGACCAAAACAGTATGGAAAAAGTGATGTTTCAACTTTTGAGACCAACTCTAAAGAAGCTTTGCAGTGTCTACTTGGGTCTCTTAGAATGTTTTCTCTTGGAAAACCCAGCCATTAAATTGTGAAAAACTCAAGCCACAGGGAGACGGTTTGTGTAGGCCCTCCCTAGTTCAGCTGAGCTTTGATGATGTCAACTTGCCATATGAGTGAGCCCTGTTGGACATCCAGTCTAGTTGAGCCTTTAGATGACTTCATTCTCTAACACCATCTGACTGCAACTACACGCGAGAAGATCAGATGAGAATTACATAGCTAAGCCTTGTCAACCCATAGAATCTTAATAGAGAATGAACTGTTTCAGGCAACTAAATTTAGGGGTGGAGATGAACAGGAATAAAGGGAAAGCCTAATTAGATGATCAGAGAAGCCAAACTACAATTGTTTACTAATTTTTATCTTCCCAGCTCAACTATACATTTCATGAAGGTAGAGAATATATCTGTTCTGTTCTTAACTCTGTCTCCAGTTTATGGCACATATGATTAATATCTACTGAAGTATTAGTAAAGAACTTTTACTAGATTATTAAAGAATTCTATAACTCCCCCCAAATTAAGATTTACTTCTTAGCAGGAAAATGTTCCTCCTTGTTCATCTTGTATAGCAAGATATACAAGCTCTATACAGTCAGCAAAAACAAGACCGGGAGCTGACTGTGGCTCAAATCATGAACTCCTTACTGCCAAATTCAGACTTAAATTGAAGAAAGTAGGGAAAACCACTAGACCATTCAGGTATGACGTAAATCAAATCCCTTACGATTATATAGTAGAAATGAGAAATAGATTTAAGGGACTAGATCTGATAGACAGAGTGTCTCATGAACTATGGACCGAAGTTCTTGACATTGTACACAGGGAGGCATGGATCAAAACCATCCCCAAGAAAAAGAAATGCAAAAAAGCAAAATGGCTATCTGGGGAGGCCTTACAAATAGCTGTGGAAAGAAGAGAAACGAAAAGCAAATGAGAAAAGGAAAGATATACGCATTTCAATGCAGAATTCCAAAGAATAGCAAGGAGAGATAAGAAAGCCTTCCTCAGCAGCCAGTGCAAAGAAATAGAGGAAAACAATAGAATGGGAAAGAATAGAGATCTCTTAAAGAAAATTAGAGGTACTAAGGGAACATTTCATGCAAAGATGGGCACAGTAAAGGACAGAAATGATATGGACCTAACAGAAGTGATGATATTAAGAAGAGATGGCAAGAATACACAGAAGAACTGTACACACAGAAGGTAGAGGAACCAGAGATCAAATTGCCAACATGCGCTGGATCATTGATAAAGCAAGAGAGTTCCAGAAAAACATCTATTTCTGCTTTATTGACTATACCAAATCCTTTGACTGTGTGGGTCACAATAAACTGTGGAAAATTCTGAGAGAGATGGGAATACCAGAGCACCATACCTGCCTCCTGAGAAATCTGTATGCAGGTCAGGAAGCAACAGTTAGAACTGGACATGGAACAACAGACTGGTTCCAAATAGGAAAAGGAGTATGTCAAAGCTGTATATTGTCACCATGCTTACTTAACTTATATGCAGAGTACATCATGAGAAACTCTGGNTCTAGACTGGCTGAATATCTGCACCCAGGACTCATGTGAATGGGACAATATTTTCCTTCCAGATATTATGTGTGAGCACTAGGCCTTTGAATTTTGAGAACTTAAACTTGATGGTTAGGCAGATGATGAGAGGGCCAGATGCTTAGAAGCACAGAAGTGGGCCTACTTACTAGAAGGAAACTAAGGTCCAGATTAAGTCTGTTATTCTGGCAATGTCCTCTGTAACTCTTACCTATTCTATTTTCCATTATTACTCTTGTGACCTGTCTGCCTAATTTCATTTTAGTATGGTCCAGGAAGTAATTCTCTACTCAGTTTACACCCAACACCACTTCCTTGCCTGATTCTCACTCACAAACCATTGTTACTCCCACCTCTGTGTCTTTCTTTGCATGCATCTTTCCCCTTCCCTTGATTAGGATTCCCTCTCCTTTCTCCTTATGTATAAGAAGCCATTTTAAGTCTCCTTCCTCTCTTAAAAGTTCCTGGAAAATTGAAATTTAAGTATATTTCTCTTTCCTGAACTTTTATTTTACTTTATGCGTAGTTAAGTAGAATTGAACAGTCCAGTTCAGTTGCTCAGTTGTGTCCAACTCTTTGTGACCCTGTGAATTGCAGCACACCAGGCCTTCCTGTCCATCACCAACTCCTGGAGTTTACTCAGACTCATGTCCATCGAGTTGGTGATGCCATCCAGCCATCTCATCCTCTGTTGTCCCCTTCTCCTCTTGCCCCCAGTCCCTCCCAGTATCAGAGTCTTTTCCAGTGAGTCAACTCTTCGCATGAGGTGGCCAAAGTATTGGAGTTTCAGCTTTAGCATCAGTCCTTCCATTGAACACCCAGGACTGATCTCCTTTAAGATGGACTGGTTGGATCTCCTTGCATTCCAAGGGACTCTCAAGAATCTTCTCCAACACCACAGTTCAAAAGCATCAATTCTTCAGCGCTCAGCTTTCTTTACAGTCCAACTCTCACATCCATACATGACTACTGGAAAAACCATAGCCTTGACTAGACGGACCTTTGTTGACAAAGTAAAGTCTCTGGTTTTGAATATGCTGTCTAGGTTGGTCATAACTTTCCTTGCAAGGAGTGTCTTTTAATTTCATGGCTGCAGTCACCATCTGCAGTGATTTTGGAGCCCCCCAAAATAAAGTATAACACTGTTTCCACTGTTTTCCCATCTATTTCCCATGAAGTGATGGGACCAGATGTCATGATCAGAATTGAACAGTAAACACCCATATTTTTGATTCTACAATTAATGTTTTACTGTATTTCCTTTGTCATGTTTTATCCATTTATGACCCTCTGTCCATCTTATTTTTGGTTCCATTTTAAGTTTCAAGACTTCTGTGTCAATACCGTGGTTAAAATTCCATGCTTTCATTGCAAGTGATGTGGGTTCAATCCCTTGTCGGAAAACTAAGGTCCTACGTGCTGTGTGGTGTGTATGAAAATTTTTTTAAAGTTAAAAATCAAGTATTAAAAAACAATAAAGTTTCAGATTTTGCTTCTAAATATCTAATAAAAAAGAAAACATTACTACAGTTCAATATTTATTTAATTTATTTAAAGTAAAATTCACATACAGTATAATCCATAAATCTTAACCTTACGAATTTTTGTGAATTTTGACAAATGCATGTATCTAATAACTCAAACCTATATTTGGATTAGAACATTACAATTACTCTAGCCCCTTCACTGGATCACTGCCTTGTGGTGAAGGGGTTTGAGTAACTCAGTGAAGCTATGAGTCATGCTGTGCAGGGCCTGCCAAGATGGACGGGTCATAGGAGAGAGTTCTGACAAAATGTGATCCATTGGTGGAGGGAATAGCAAACCACACCAGTAAAAAGCAAAGATATCACCTTGCTGACAAAGGTCTGTATAGTCAAGGATGGGGTCTTTCCATTAGTCATGGATGGATGTGAGAGCTGGACCATAAAGAAAGTAGAGCACCAAAAAATTGATGCTTTTGAACTGTGATGTTGGAGAAGACTTTAGAGAGTCCCTTAGACAGCAAAGAGAGCCAGCCAGTCCATCCTAAAGGAAATCAACTCTGAATACTCATTGGAAGGGCTAATGCTGAAGCTGAAGCTCCAACACTTTGGCCACCTGATGTGAAGAGCCAACTTATTGGACAAGGCCCTGATGCGGGGAAAGATTGAAGGCAGAAGGAAAAGAAGGCAACAGAGGATCAGGTGATTGGATGGCATCACTGACTCAATGTGCATGTACTTGGGCAAACTCTGGGAGATGGTGAGGGACAGGGAAGTCTGGCATGCCGCCATCCTTGGGGTTGCAAAGAATTGGACATGACTTGGCAATTGAACAATAGCAACGTGATTGTAGACTGTTTCTTCATGTGCTTTCTCTGTCAGGCCCCATCTGCATCTCCCTGAGGAACCATGACTCTCTTCTACCACAGATTAATTTTGCATGCTCTAGACTCTCATATAAATGGAGTCGTACAATATATATCCTTGTGTAAGTCTTCTTTATCTATTGGCTTTTAAATCTGTATCTCTCTGCATTAGTTACTTCATATTTGATCCGTGGATTACAGTGTGTATCTTTAACTCTTTGTAGTTTATTTAAGGCTAATATTATATCACTCTGTGTTAAATACAGTAACTGAGCAATTTATAGGTTCATTTACCCATTTCATCATCCTGTATGATACAATTGTTCTATGTATTATATACACATAATTGTTAAAATATGATTTCAGCAATCATTTGTATTTAAAGAAACTAAGAGAAATTTGTCTTTTATTTACCCACATAGTTATCATTTTCAGTTCTGAAGTTCCAGATTTTCTTCTTCCTGTAGTCCATAGAACTGCCTTTAGCATTTCTTGTAGTGCTGCAGAAACAGATTCTCTAGCTTTCATTTATCTAGAAAAACATTTTCTAGTTCTTTTGTCATTCTTGAAAGATACTGTCACTGGATATTAATTGTGGGTTAACAGATTTTTTTTTTCTTTTATTTCTTTAAAGGATATAATTTGGTCTTCTTAGTCAGATAAATTGTGTGACTTTTTTTCTGGCAGGTTTTAAGAATTTCTTGTCATATTTTATTTTCATCAAGTTGACTATGATGTGCCTTGCCAGGGTTATCTATGTATTTCTCCTATTTGGGTTCACTAAGCTTTTTTTTATACTTTACAATATTATATTGGTTTTGCCATACATCAACATGAATCCACCATGGGTATACATGTGTTCCCCATCCTGAACCCTCCTCCCACTTTCCTCCCCATACCATCCCTCTGGGTCATCCCAGTGCACCAGCCCCAAGCATCTTGTATCCTGCAAAATTTATGTGTTTCTAAAATTTAGGAAATTTTTGGTTTTTATTTCTTCAAGTGTACTGCTGCCTCATCCCTGTTTTCTACTTTTGATTAATTAAGATACTAATTAATTGAGAGTATAGTTAAGTTTTATAGCTTTTGCTGTTATCCCACCAGTGACTAAGGATATTCTCTCTGACATCCTGTTTTATTTTCTTACTTCCACCAAAACATTTCTCTCAAACTAGATTCAATCCAGCTTTTAGTGAATTATTCTATATAGTTCACCAATATTTTATAGATCTTTGGAAGACATGGAGGTTATAAGAGAAGGAGAGTGGTAATTCAGATACATAAAAATAGTTTTGAATTCTCGTGATTTGTTTCATTATTATAATAAATTTGATTTTATTATTCTTTACAATACTGTGTTGCTTTTGCCACACATCAACATGAATCTGCCATGGGTGTACACGTGTTCCCAATCCCGAACCCCTCTCCCACCTCCTTTCCCACACCATGCCTCCGGGTCATCCCAGTGCACCAGCCCCAAACATCCTGCACCTTGCATCGAACCTAGACTGGGGATTCGTTTCTTATATGATATACATGTTTCAGTGCCATTCTCCCAAGGCATCCCACCCTCTCCCACAGAGTCCAAAAGACTATTCTATATCTCTGTGTCTCTTTTGCTGTCTCGCATACGGGTTATCGTTATAAATTTGATTTTTTAAAGATTAGGCCATCTATTTTTTTTTTTTTACAATTTCCAAATATGATCAGGTATAATAGTTCTTTTATACTAAAAAATTATTTGAAAAGATATTAGTTTAAATATATCTCGTTAAAGAATCTTCTTGGAATTGCTCTCAAATGGTGCCATTATTTTCATATAAATACACAAATCCACTTGTATTTACTGATATAATTATATTCCAGATACTCTGTGATAATACATGATTTCATTGAAACAGACCTGAATGGGAGGAAAGTTAACATACTAGTAGTGTTTTAGGTGGAGAAGACAGTGGCAACCCACTCAAGTAAGTAGTCTTGCCTGGAAAATCCCACGGACAGAGGAGCCTGGTGGGCTTGCCGTCTATGGGGTTGCACAGAGCCAGACACGACCTAAGCGACTTAGCAGCAGCAGCAGCAGCAGCAGCAGCAGCAGCAGCAGCAGCAGCAGCAGCAGCAGCAGTAGCAGTGTTTTATGAATCGGAAAACAAACTACTCTCATTTTCTGATCATTAAGGATCTGGAAATAAATTTTTCTTTTAATATGAAGAAAGCAAATACGTTATCCTGTGTCTTTGTAAAGTCATTGCACCTATAAGAATAGGTAACCTAAAGGTATATGATTAAATATGGATCCAAAGCAGTTCTGATAACTTTTTAAAAAGGGCGAGACTCAGACTGTTCTCCTCATATATAGTAATACATTGATTTTTTTGATTTAGTCTTTTCATAAAAATAGATTCAACTTGTTAAACAAGAGGTGAGACTCATATGATCTCTTTCATTAAACAAATATTTCACAAATTATATTGTTTTAGACTTATCAAATTAAATAGTATTAGAAAAGCATTGATATTTTAAAAAACATTATTCTCTTCAATAAATAGTGCCTGACTTTGTGTGTAATGTGTGTTTTCGAGTCTTACTCATTCAACAGAATAGGTATAAAGGAAGAAACACTTTATAGTTTAAGAAGTGAGAACTGATAATTTTTAATATATTGACTATGATTTTTCATGAATGAATTGCATTCAGATATGTTTATTTATACTACTACATTTTCTTCTGTATTTGTTTTTTCATACTGGCTTGTCTTATCTATGGAAAAGTCATCAGGATCCAAAATTGTAGTTTCTTGAAGGAAAATATGTGTAATATTAACAAAATAGTTACCAGTGTTGCTGTTAAGTCCTCTTTTCTAACAGGTATGTAAAGAAAATGCTATACAAAAATGTAAACTTTTTTTTCCTTTTGGAAAGTTAGTCCTCATTAATTATTATTGGGGCTTCCCTGTTGACTCAGATGGTTAAGAATCTGCCTGCAAGTCAGGAGCCCTGGGTTCTATCCCTGGGTCAGAAAGATCCCCTTTAAGGAATGGCAACCCACTCCAGTGTTCTTGCTTGGATAATTTCATGGACTAAGGAGCCTGGTGGACTGCAGTCCATAGGATTGAAAGAGTCAGACACGACTGAGTGACTAACACACACACAATTATTATTCACATAAGAAAAGGTAGAATTTAAAACACAGGGAATACATTTTCAATAGAAAAAGCCTATTTAAATCAAGACCATTTTTCATATGGTTTTGTTTCAAAATCCCTAAGTACCCAATGTAATAATTTTTTTTTTTTTTTTGGGAATATGAAAGATAGTTTATTGAATCTATATATTTTCCATTAAAATCTCCAAACATAAAAGCTCGGGATAATTTTTGACAGAAGCAGTTCTTGTGTTAAGTTTTGGAGTTTAGAAGTGTTGTTCATTAATCATGAGTAAATCTCATCAGGGAGTCCTCCAGGTAAGAAAAATACCATTTCTGTAAGACAGATGCATTTAATCTAGTGATATTCTATGATGTCAAGTGGTATAAAACATTTATTAAACTGTGTAATAAATAAGACTCAATTCTGCTATATCCCTGGAACTCAAATAAAATTCTTGCCTTAAAAAATCCCATGGACAGAGGAGCTGGCAGGCTATAGTTCATGGGTTCTCAAAAGAGTCAGTCACAACTTAGCGACTGAACAACCACAAAATATATCATAATTTGCACACATGCACTGTCATACTTGATTCTTTGGGACCCTGTGAACTGTAGCCCACCAAGCTTGTCTGTCCATGGGATTTTCCAGGCAAGAATACTGGAGTGGGTTGCCATTTCCTATTCCAGAGGATCTTCCTGACCCAGGGATTGAACCCACGTTTCCTGCATGTCCTGTATTTGCCGGTGGATTCTTTATCATGGTGCCACCTGGTAATTCCCTTATCATACATTATTAGTAATAAGCTAAACATAAGAGTTGCTGTGTTAATTTTGTAAATTAGCTCAATTCGTGCTTCTCAGTTTTGTTTACGTGCTTTATATTAATGAAACAAAGGAAATGTAGAGATAGTTCTAGTGATATTTTTAATGATGCATTCAAGAGTTGATGTTTTTGTAATTCATATATGTATCAGTTCAGTTCAGTCGTTCAGTCATGTCCTACTCTGTGACCCCATGGACTGCAGCAGGCCATACTTTGCTGTCCATCACCAGCTCCTGGAGCTTACTCAAACTCACTTCCATCGAGTTGGTGATGCCATCCAACCATCTCATCCTCTGTTGTCCCCTTCTCCTCCCTCCTCCAATCTTTTCCAGCATCAGGGTCTTTTCTAATGAGTCAGTTCTTTGCATCAGGTGGCCAAAGTATTGGAATTTCAGCTTCAGTATCAGTCCTTCCAATGAGCACTCAGGACTGATTTCCTTTAGGATTGACTGGTTGGATCTCCTTGCAGACCAAGGGGCTCTCAAGAGTCTTCTCCAACACCACAGTTCAAAAGCATCAATTCTTTATGGTCCAACTTTCACATCCACACATGACTGCTGGAAAACCATAGCTTTGACTAGACAAACCTTTGTTGGCAAAGTAATATCTCTGCTTTTTAATATGCTGTCTAGGTTTGTCATAGCTTTTCTTCCAAGGAGCAAGCGTCTTTTAATTTCATGGCTGCAGTCACCATCTGCGGTGATTTTGGAGACCAAGAAAATAAAAGTCTGTTTCCATTGTTTCCCTATCTATTTGCCATGAAGTGATGGGACTGGATGCCATGATCCTAGTTTTCTGAATGTTGAGTTTTATGCCAACTTTTTCACTCTCCTCTTTCACTTTCATTAGGAGGCTCTTTAGTTCTTTGCTTTCTGCTATATGGGTAGTGTTGCCATTATTGAAGGCTGCCATTATCTTACCAGGGCTTCCCTGGTGGCTCAGAGGTTAAAGCGTCTGCCTGGAATGCAGGAGACCCAGGTTCGATCCCTGGGTCAGGAAGATCCCCTGGAGAAGGAAATGGTACCCACTTCAGTACTCTTGCCTGGAGAATCCCATGGAGGGAGGAGCCTGGCAGGCTACAGCCAAGAGTCAGACAAGACTAAGGGACTTCACTCACTCATTCATTGTCTTACCACAGTTTAGCCTCAGGTCAAACAACAAGGAGGGAACACAGCCCCACCCATCAACAGAGAATTGGATTAAAGTTTTACTGAGCATGGCCCCTCCCATCAGAACAAGGCCCAGTTTCCTGCTCAGTCAGTCTCTCCCGTCTGGAAGCTTCCATAAGCCTCTTATTCTTCTCCATTAGAGGGCAGACAGACTGAAAACCACAATCACAGAAAACTAACCAATCTAACCACATGCACCACAGCCTTGTCTAACTCAATGAAACTTTGAACCATGTTGTATAGGGCCACCCAAGATGGATGGGTCATGGTGGAGAGTTCTGACAAAGTATGGTCCACTGGAGAAGGGAATAGCATACCACTTCAGTATTCTCGCCTTGAGAACCCCATGAACGGTATGAAAGTGCAAAAAGGTAGGACACTGAAGATGAACTCGTCAGGTTGGTAGATGCCCAATATGCTACTGGAGATAGTGGAGAAATATCTCCAGAAAGAATAAAGAGACAGAGCCAAAGCAAAAACACCACCCAGTTGTGGATGTGACTGGTGATGGAAGTAAAGTCTAATGCTGAAAAGAACAATGTTGCATAGGAACCTGGAATGTTAGGTGCATGAATCAAGGTAAATTGGAAGTGGTCAAACAGGAGATGGCAAAAGTGAACATCGACGTTTAGGAGTCAGTGAACTAAAGTGGACTGGAATGGGTACCTTTAACTCAGATGACCATTTTATCTACTACTGTGGGCAAGAATCCCTTAGAAGAAATGGAGTAGCCCTCATAGTCAACAAGAGTCCGAAATGCGGTACTTGGATGCAGTCTCAAAAATGACAGAACAGTCTCTGTTTGTTTCCAAGGTAAACCATTCAGTAGCACAGTAATCCAACTCTTTGCCCCAACCAATAATGCTAAAGAAGCTGAAGTTGAATGGTTCTATGAAGACCTGTAAGAGCTTCTAGAACTAACACCCCAAAACGATCTCCTTTTCTTTATAGGGGACTGGAACACAAAAGTAGGAAGTCAAGAAACACCTGGAGTAACAGGCAAATTTGGTCTTGGAGTACAGAATGAAGCAGGGCAAAGGCTAATAGAGTTCTGTCAAGAGAACACACTGGTCATAGCAAACACCCTCTTCCAACAACACAAGAGAAAACTCTACATGTGGACATCACCATATGGTCAGTATGTATGGCTGGTTAAAGCAAAGTAAATTATTCATCCAACCAGGGAGCGTTTTTATATAAATTGTTAAGGAAAGTGCCACCTGATAGGACATGAGAGGAAAAGAAATTGACAAGACTTACTTTATATCCTGTGCTCTATATACTCTGTCCTATCCAACTTCTTAACATCCCTCTGAAAGTAGAAAGTATCTCAGTTTTGCGGGTGAGTAAACTGGCTTCGATGGACATGAGTCTGAGTGAACTCCGGGAGTTGGTGATGGACAGGGAGGCCTGGCATGCTGCAATTTATGGGCTCGCAAAGAGTCAGACACGACTGAGTGACTGAACTGAACTGAACTGAAACTGGCTTCAGGAATTAAAATAACTTGCTAAGGTCACACAGCTTGTAGCATCAGAATTGGGATTGATACCAATCAACTCCAAAATCCACATTCTTTATTACTATCATTTTGAAAATTAATATGATCAGAAATGTAAGCTGTATAGAAAAGTTAGCTGTTGAAAACTAACAACAGCTAAAAGTTAGCTGGGAAAAGTTAGCTGTTGACAGTATAGGAATTTACTTGAAAATGATTAGATCCCTTATCTAACTAATAAATGGTAAAAAATATAATGGGTGTGTGAGAAACAGTGTGTGAGAGTTTGTAGCTTTCTGCTCTTCCTCTGGGATAGTTCTGCCTTTGCTAATTGAGTTTCTTGCATTTTCCCTCCCTCCAAGGAAGGCTCAGTTTTGTCAGGCTAGGTCTTTGGGGATTTGTAGTATAGAACTGAGAGAGATGAGATAGAAGGAATATGAAAGTTGGCACTGCAGTGTAGTCTCATTGTATTAATCCATGTTTTCTGCTTTGTATGTTGTCATGGTTGCATTAAAAAAAAAAACTTCAAGCCTTCCTGGTGATCCAGTGGTTAAGGCTCCGTGCTTCCACTGTAGGGGGATGGGTTCAAACCCTGGGCTGGAAACTAAGATCCTGCATGCCACATGGCCAAAAAATTTTAAATAAATAAGTAAATAGAATAATACATAAAAAAGGTTTTTAGTGGAGTTCTTCAAATCTCACAAAGAATGCTGCTGCTGCTAAGTCGCTTCAGTGGTGTCTGACTCTGTGCAACCCCAGAGGTGGTAGCCCACCAGGCTCCCCCATCCTTGGGATACTCCAGGTAAGAACACTGGAGTGGATTACCATTTCCTTCTCCAGTGCATGAAAGTGAAAAGTGAAAGTAAAGTGGCTCAGTAGTGTCCGACCTTGAGCGACCCCATGGACTGCAGCCCATCAGGCTCCTCCATCCATGTGGTTTTCCAGGCAAGAGTACTGGAGTGGAGTGCCATTGCCTTCTCCAACAGAGAATGCTAGTAGCTCCTAATTGTGTAGCAGTGTTAGAAGATGTTGATAATTCTTGAACTTGGATATTTGAATTTACTGTGTTATTCTCTTTATTTTTGTATAAGTTTTGATATTTGCCATAATAAAGAACATGTCTTAGTGATTGTACTTGATTGTTAATGATCCTCCTATAATCCTGGAGTGTCAGAACTATATCTTATATATCATTGTGGTATATTTCTGGTTGTCTTACATGTAGTAGCCGCTCAATAAATAAACATCTGAATTGAACTGAATATACTATTTTGTTGTTCAGTTTTAAATAAGGACCATTTAAGTAGTCATTAATATATAAAGTATATATTATATATATACTGTAGCCCACCAGGCTTCTCCATCCATGGAATTTTCCAGGCATCAGTACTGGAGTGGGTTGCCATTTCCTTCTCCAGAGGATCTTCCTGACCCAGGGATTGAACCTGGGTCTCCTGCATTGCAGGCAGACGCTCTACCATCTGAGCCACCAGGGAATCCTTTAATATATAAAGTAAAAATAGGCTTTTTGGCTAATACTGTAAAGGTGAGAAAATGTTTTGAAAGTAGATAGTGGTGGTGTTTGTAGAACCCTGAATATACTAAAACATTGACTCTTGTATACTTTAAATGAATATGTTTTAAAGTATATGAATTATATCCTAATTTTAAAAAAGAATGTAAAAATATTCAAAGACAAGATAAACTGGGAGAAGATAGTTATACCACATAAAACTGATAAAGGAAAGAATTTCCACAAATCGATAAGGAAAGACAAATTCTATAGACAAATAGACAAATTTCAGGAACAGGCACATCACAAGGAGGAAAGAATTGCCAAGAAAAAAAGATGCCCACCTCATTAGAGATGATAGAAATGCACATAGTAAATTCAATGAAACAGAATTGTTATGCTTACCAGATTTGCAGAAATGAGAGTTGAATCATTCCAATTATTGACAAAGATGTACAGAACAAGAACCTTTGTACGTTGCTGGTGGGAATGTTAACTAGTTACAATCACTTTTGAAAAGATTTTGGTATTATCTGGTAGAAATGAAGATACGTGTCTTTTGATCTAGCAGCTCTACTCCTGGGAGTATTTGTGTGTGTGTGTTTGTACGCACCTGTGTATGTGTTTTCTGTCCTGTTCCCAATAATCTGTAATACCACCTGTACGGGGTTTGCACGTTTTCACTGCCCTGTTTCTGGGCTCTCTATTACTTTAAATGTGTTTATTTATGCACTGATTTTGTTCTGACTTAATGATTGTGTTGTTTAGCTGCTCAGTTGTGTCTGACTCTTTGTGACACCATGGACTGTAGCCCACCAGGTTTCTCTGTTCTTGTGATTTCCAGGCAAGAGTACTGGAGTGGGTTGCCATTTCCTACTCCAGGGCATCTTCTGACCCAGGAATTGAACCAGAGTCTCCTGCAAGTCTCCTGCATTGCCAGCAGATTCTTTACCACTGAGCCACTGAGGAAGCCCTAATTACTGTACCTTTATCTATTTCTTTTTGACTGCGCTGGGTCTCCATTGCTGTGCGCAGGCTCTCTTTCTGTGGGGGCTACTCTCTCGTTGTGGTATTTAGGCTTCTCATTGAGGTGGCTTCTCCTGATGTGGCGCACTGGCCCTAGAGTGCGTGGGCTTCATTAGTTGTGGCCTGTGGCCTCAGTAGTTGGGGCGCAGGGGTTTAGTTGCTCCTCAGTGTATGGAATCTTCCTGGAACAGGGGCCAAACCTTCCTCCCCTGCATTGGCAGGTGGATTCTTAACCACTGGACCATTAGGGAAGTTTTAAAATAAGCCTTAATATCTAGTAGGGTCACCTTCTTCAGAAATGTTTTTTAGGAGTATTTTGGCTATTCATGGTCCTTTGCTTTTCCATATAAACTTAAGGTGATCCACCTTGCAAGTCTTATGAGAAGTCCTGCTGAATTGCTATTGAACTTACATTTAATTACTTTGAATTTGTGGGTCATTTTGAAAATAATTTTCATGAAGATAATATATTTCTCCATTTATTTAGATCTTCTTTAGTGCCTTTCAATCAAATTTTATAATTTTCTTTATAAAGATCTCACACACTTTTGTTAGATTAATTCCTAGAGGGGTGTGTGTGTTGGAGAGAGAGAGAGAGAGAATAATGTCAATTTAAAAAACAACTTTGGGACTTTCCCTGGTGGTCCAGTGGTTAACAATCTCTCTGCAAATGCAGGGGACACAGGTTCAGTCCCTGGTCTGGGAAGATCCTACATGCTGCAGAGCAGCTGAGCCCTCACACCACAACGAATAAACCTGCACTCTAGAGCACATGACCTGCAACTGAGCCCATGTGCCCTAAAGCCCGTGTTTGGCAACAAGAGAAGCCCCCCGAATGAGAAGCCTGTGCACTGCAACGAAGAGTATCGCCCTCTTGCAACAACTAGACAAAGCCCACACGTAGCAACTAAGACCCGGTGCAACCAAAAACTAATTAATTTTTTAAAAAGCAACTTTATAGAGGTACACTTTACACCATAAAATTCACCCATTTTAAGTGTACAGTACAGTTCACTGTTTTTAAGGAAATTTTCAGAGTTGTGCAGCCATCATCACAATCTAATTAGAACATTTTCATCATCCCAAAAAAGAAGCCTTGTGCCCATTGGCATTCTTTCTAACCACCCCTGGCTCTAGGATACTACTAATCTAGTAAACACACATACACACCAAAAAATCATTTTATTATAGACATTTAAAAATAAATCTGCAAAGTCAAAAGAATAGAACAATGACTCCAAAACAGCAGATTTGGTGAATCTTATTTTCTGATTCCTCTAGATTCTATCTAACATCTCCTTGGATTGTTTTAAAACCTATTTCAGTCATAATTTCATTTCTTTCATAAGTTTGTAAATATATATGTCTCTTAAAGTATAAGGACTCTTGTTAAAAACTTAACTATGATATCACTATCACACCTAAAGAGATTAACAATAATTCTTTAGTATCATCTAATTTTCAGTCATCCTTTCATGGATCACAGTTTATCGTGTGTGGCAAAGGGACTTGTATAACTCAATGAAGCTGTGAGTCATGCTGTGCAGGGCCACCCAAGATGAATGGGTCATAGTGAAGAGTTCTCACAAAAATGGCACTGGAAGCAACAATTAGAACTGGACACAGAACAATTGACTGGTTCAAAATTGGGAAAGGAGTATGATAAGGCTATATATTGTCACCCTGCTTATTTAACTTATATGCAGAATACATCATGTGAAATGCCAGGCTGAATGAATCACAAGCTGGAGTCAAGATTGCCAGGATAAATATCAACAACTTCAGATATGCAGATGACACCACCCTTATGACAGAAAGTAAAGAACTAAAGAGCCTCTTGGTGAAAGTGAAAGAGGAGAGTGAAGAAGTTGGCTTAAAGCTCAACATTCAGAAAACGAACCTCATGGCATCTAGTTCTATCACTTCATGGCAAATAGATGGGGAAACAGTGGAAAAAGGAAAGTGGAAAAGCTGGCTTAAAACTCACATTCAGAAAACTAAGATCATGGCATCTAGTCCCGTCACTTCATGGCAAATAGGAAGGGGAAAAGTAGAAGCAGTGACAGACTTTCTTTTCTTGGGCTCCTTTGGAGCCAATGGTGATGGCAGCCATGAAATTAGAGGATGCTTGCTCCTTGGAAGAAAAGTTATGACCAATAACAGCATATTAAACAGTTAGACAGCATATTAAAAAAGCAGAGACGTCAAGTTGCTGACAAAGGTCTATATGGTCAAAGCTATGGTTTTTCCAGTAGTCATGTTTGGATGTGAGAGTTGGATCATAAAGAAGGCTGAGCGCTGAAGAACTCATACTTTTGAACGGTGGTGCTGGAGAAGACTCTTGAGAGTCCCTTGGACAGCAAGGAGATCAAACCGGTCAATCCGGAAGCAAATCAATCCTGAGTATTTATTGGAAGGACTGATGCTGAAGCTCCAGTACTTTGGCCCCTAATACAAAGAGCTGACACATTGGAAAAGTCCCTGATGTTGGGAAAGATTGAAGGCAAAAAGAGAAGGGGGTGGCATAGGATGAGATGGTTAGTAGCATCACCAACTCAGTGGTCTTGAATTTGAATGAACTCTGGGAGATAGTGAAGGACAGAGAAACCTGGTGTGCTGCAGTCCATAGAGTCACAAAGAGTTGGACATGACTTGGCAACTGAGCAGCAACAACTACAATATTCAGTCAGGTTTCAAAGCACTATATAAGAGCAATCTGTATGTTGCGTTCGTTTGATATGTCTCTTAAAACTAATTTAATCTGTGATGATTTCCTGTCCCTCTAGTTTTTTCTTGCCACCTATTTGTTAAAGAAATTAATCATTTGTTGGTAATCTGTAAAAAAATTTTTATAAAATGGTAGGTGGTTCTGGAGCAGCACATCCTGTCCAGTAGATGTATAACAGGAACCACAAGCAGGCCACATAATTAAAATTTTCTAGTACCTGCATTAAAAAGGAAAAAGATGAAATTAATTTTGACTCATTTTAGTCAACCAACGGTATAAAGATATTATCATTTTAACATATTCAATATAAATGATTATATTTTACATTCTTAGTTTTCAAAATCTGTTATGTACTATACACATACAGCATATCTCAATTCATAGTGGGAAATTTCAGGTGCTCAGTAGCTACCGGATTGGACAATGCAGATCTAGAAGCTTGATCAGACTTAGGCTTGAATCTTTGTCAAGAACAATTCATAGGTGATGCTATATATTTTATTAATATATTGCATTACAGCAGGAGGCAGATGTCTGTTTTTGTATGTGTGTGTGTGTGTTAAGTTTGTTCCAGAGTTTTGTTTGTTGTCAGCCTTTCAACTCATGGTTTTAGCTGCTATTGATGATAATTGCCTACATTCATATCATTAATTTTTGAAAATGGTGACTGTCTAATTCTGTCATTACTTTTGCATCTGATAGCAGAATTGTTCTATAAAGAAGAATTTTTCCTATTGGTTGTTTGATTGCTTTCTTATTATTTTTTAATCACAGTTATACTTTGTTACTAATTTTTAAACTTAATTAGTGATCAGAAAGTGTGATCTGTATGTGATACCCTTTTTAAAATCTGTTGAATCTTGCTTTATGGCCTATTGTATGGGCAGTTCTCAAAAATATTTCATGTGTGCTTGAACAGAATGTTCGTGCCCCAGTTGTTGGGTACCTTGCTAAATGTGGTTATAAAATAAAACTTATTAATTATATCATTCACATACTTGATGTCTGTACTGATTTTTTGTTTGATCTGTCAATTACTGAAAGAGATGAGTTATAATTTCTTCTATTATAATAGTGTATTTATTTATGTAATTCTCTTGGTATTTGCTTTATATATTCTGGAGTTCGGCTATTAGTTATACACAACTTTGGAATTGTTATGTCTTCCTAGTGAGCTGAACCTTTAATCATGTAGTGATCCTCTTTACCTTAGTAATACTTTTTGCATAAAAGCTTATCTTGTTTGATAGTAGTATTGGTTAGTATTCTCAGGTGCAAGTTTACTCATCCTTTTACTTTCAGTCTCTTTTCTTATATTTTATATGTCTTTTGGGAACATATGTAGTTGGATTTTAATACTGAAAAATCTAGACTGATTAGTCTTTTAAATTGTAAACGTGAGCCCATGTATACTTTCTTTTATTACTGATGTAGCAGGTTTATTTCTACCATCTTTTGTGTTTTCTATTTTCATACTTTTCCTGCATCTTGTTGTTGTTGTGGTTCTTTTCCTCTCTTCATCCTGCTTGTTTTCTTTTTCTTGTCCTTCTTTGGGATATATACACAATATATTACTTTTACTGGTTATTCCAAAAATGTTAAGATGCATATTTAAACTAAACCCCAAAGTTAAAAAAAATTTTTTATTGAAGTATAATTGCTTTATAATGTTGTGATAGCAACATTACTGTGTAGCAAAATGAATCAGTCATACATATAGATATATCCCCTCCCTTTTGGACTTCTTCCCCTTCAGGTCACCACAGTGCATTAAGTAGCTTTTGTATAGCAAAGGAAACCATAAACAAGGTGAAAAGACAACCCTCAGAATGGGAGAAAATATTTGTAAACAGAGCAATGAGAAAGGATTAATCTCCAAAACATACAAGCAGCTCTTACAGCTCAATATAAAAAAAACAACTCAATCAAAAAACAGGTGCAAGGGACTTGATCCCAAGTCTAGTGGTTGGGAATCTGCCTGCCAATGCAGGGGACATGCTGGTTCAATCCCTGATCTGGGAAGATCCCACATGCTGCAGAGCAGATAAGCCCATGTGCCACAGCTACTGAGCCAGCGTGCTGCAGCTGCGAAAGACCGTCTGCTCTAGAGCCAGCTCTGCAGCAAGGGAAGCCACCATGATAAGCTGGCACACTGCAACTAGAGTAGCCTCTGCTCACCCTAAGTAGAGAAAGCTCAAGCAGCAATGAAGACCCAGCCCAGCCAAAAATCAATCAATAAAAAAAAATTTTAATGGTGGAAGATCTGAATAGACATTTAAGTAGACATACAAATGGCCAACAAATACATGAAAAGATGCTCAACATACTAATTATTAGAGAAATGCAAATAAAAACTGCAGTGAGGTATCACCTCACACTGGTCAGAATGGCCATCATCAAAAAATTTAAACTATAAATGCTAGAGAGGTGTGGAGAAAAGGGAAGCCTCAATGCACTGTTGATACAGCCACTATCGCAGTATGACAGTTCCTTAGAAAACCAGAAAAAGAACTACAGTATGACCCAGCAGTCCCACTATTGGGCATATACTCAGAGAAAACCATAATTGAAAGAGATATATGCACTCTAAACCTAATATTAAATTACATTTACCCAGTTTCTTTATATGACAAGGACTTCTGAGTGTTTAAGTGCTGATGAATCTTCCTCAACGGTGATTATTTGTTGATATTTTAGATCTATTTTTTAAAAATTCTGTGAAGTAGACTAGACATCCTTATTTTGTAAATAAATGTTTGTTTAGATTTATTCATGTTTATCTTTTTGTTGTTGTTAGAATTCCAGCATCTCAAGACAGACCTTTCTTCCAAATTACCTTCTTACTAAGGTACATAATTTAGAAATACATTTAAAGATCTCTTAGTATTTAATGCCATGAGTTTTTGTTTGAAATGTCATTATTTGCTCTCACATTTTAAAGATTATTTTATGTATTTCAATTCCAGCTTGGTGGTTATTCTTTTAGCTCTTTTTCAGTTAATTATTCCTCTGTCTTCTGAGTTTTATTGCTATTATTGAGAAATTGGTTGTTTGTCTGTTTATCAGGTATCTGTCTTCTCTTTCTTTTTTTTTTTGAGATAATCATATGGCTTTTATTTTTCAGTTTGTTAATATGGTGAATTACATTGATTGATTTGCAGATATTGAAGAATCCTTGCATCCCTGGAATAAAGCCCACTTGGTCATGGTGTATGATCTTTTTAATGTGTTGTTGGATTCTGATTGCTAGAATTTTGTTGAGGATTTTTGCATCTATATTCATCAGTGATATCGGCCTGTAGTTTTCTTTTTTTGTGGCATCTTTGTCAGGTTTTGGTATTAGAGTGATGGTGGCCTCTTAGAATATGTTTGGAAGTTTGCCTTCCTCTGCAATTTTCTGGAAGAGTTTGAGTAGGATAGGTGTCAGCTCTTCTCTAAATTTTTGGTAGAATTCAGCTGTGAAGCCGTCTGGACCTGGGCTTTTGTTTGCTGGAAGATTTCTGATTACAGTTTCAATTTCCGTGCTTGTAATGGGTCTGTTAAGATTTTCTATTTCTTCCTGGTTCAGTTTTGGAAAGTTGTACTTGTCTAAGAATTTGTACATTTCTTCCACGTTGTCCATTTTATTGGCATATAATTGCTGATAGTAGTCTCTTATGATCCTTTGTATTTCTGTGTTGTCTGTTGTGATCTCTCCGTTTTCATTTCTAATTTTATTGATTTGATTTTTCTCTCTTTGTTTCTTGATAAGTCTGGCTAGTGGTTTGTCAATTTTATTTATCCTTTCAAAGAACCAGCTTTTGGCTTTGTTGATTTTTGCTATGGTCTCTTTTGTTTCTTTTGCATTTATTTCTGCCCTAATTTTTATGATTTCTTTCCTTCTACTAACTCTGGGGTTCTCCAATTCTTCCTTTTCTAGTTGCTTTAGGTGTAGAGTTAGGTTATTTATTTGACTTTTTTCTTGTTTCTTGAGGAATGCCTGTATTGCTATGAACTTTCCCCTTAGCACTGCTTTTATGGTGTCCCACAGGTTTTGGATTGTTGTGTTTTCATTTTCATTTGTTTCTATGCAAATTTTGATTTCTTTTTTGATTTCTTCTGTGATTTGTTGGTTATTCAGAAGCGTGTTGTTCAGCCTCCATATGTTGGAATTTTTGATAGTTTTTCTCCTGTAATTGAGATCTAATCTTAATGCATTATGGTCAGAAAAGTTGCTTGGAATGATTTCGATTTTTTTGAATTTATCAAGATGAGATTTATGGCCCAGGATGTGATCTATCCTGGAGAAGGTTCCGTGTGCACTTGAGAAAAAGGTGAAATTCATTGTTTTGGGGTGAAATGTCCTATAGATATCAATTAGGTCTAACTGGTCTATTGTATCCTTTAAAGTTTGCGTTTCTTTGTTAATTTTCTGTTTAGTTGATCTGTCCATAGGTGTGAGTGGGGTATTAAAGTCTCCCACTATTATTGTGTTATTGTTGATTTCCCCTTTCATACTTGTTAGCATTTGTCTTACATATTGAGGTGCTCCTATGTTGGGTGCATATATATTTATAATTGTTATATCTTCTTCTTGGATTGATCCTTTGATCATTATGTAGTGGCCTTCTTTGTCTCTTTTCACAGCTTTTGTTTTAAAGTCTATTTTGTCGGATATGAGTATCGCTACTCCTGCTTTCTTTTGGTCTCCATTTGCGTGGAATATCTTTTTCCAGCCCTTCACTTTCAGTCTGTATGTGTCTCTTGTTTTGAGGTGGGTCTCTTGTAGGCAGCATATATAGGGATCTTGTTTTTGTATCCATTCAGCCAGTCTTTGCCTTTTGGTTGGGGCATTCAATCCATTTACATTTAAGGTAATTATTGATAAGTATAATCCCGTTGCCATTTACTTTACTGTTTTGGGTTTGGGTTTATACTCCCTTTTTTTGTGTTTCCTGTCTGGAAAATATCCTTTAGCATTTGTTGGAGAGCTGGTTTTGTGGTGCTGAATTCTCTCAGCTTTTGCTTGTCTGTAAAGCTTTTGATTTCCCCTTCATATTTGAATGAGATCCTTGCTGGGTACAGTAATCTGGGCTGTAGGTTATTTTCTTTCATCACTTTAAGTATGTCTTGCCATTCCCTCCTGGCCTGAAGAGTTTCTGTGGAGAGATCAGCTGTTATCCTTATGGGAATCCCCTTGTGTGTTATTTGTTGTTTTTCCCTTGCTGCTTTTAATATTTGTTCTTTGTGTTTGGTCTTTGTTAATTTGATTAATATGTGTCTTGGAGTGTTTCGTCTTGGGTTTATCCTATTTGGAACTCTCTGGGTTTCTTGGACTTGGGTGATTATTTCCTTCCCCATATTAGGGAAGTTTTCAACTATTATCTCCTCAAGTAATTTCTCATGGTCTTTCTTTTTGTCTTCTTCTTCTGGGACACCTATAATTCGAATGTTGGAGCGTTTCATATTGTCCTGGAGGTCTCTGAGATTGTCCTCATTTCTTTTAATTCGTTTTTCTTTTTTCCTCTCTGATTCATTTATTTCTACCATTCTATCTTCTATTTCACTAATCCTATCTTCTGCCTCCGTTATTCTACTATTTGTTGCCTCCAGAGTGTTTCTGATCTCATTTATTGCATTATTCATTATATAATGATGCTTTTTTATTTCTTCTAGGTCCTTGTTAAACCTTTCTTGCATCTTCTCAATCCTTGTCTCCAGATTATTTATCTGTGATTCCATTTTGAGTTCAAGATTTTGGATCATTTTCACTAACAATATTCTGAATTCTTTCTCAGGTAGATTCCCTATCTCTTCCTCTTTTGTTTGGTTTGGTGGGCATTTCTCCTGTTCCTTTACCTCCTGGGTATTCCTCTGTCTCTTCATCTTGGTTATATTGCTGCGTTTGTTGTGGCCGTTCTATATCTGTCTTCTCTTTCTTGTGATTTCTAAAATATTTTCTTTGTCTTTGGTTTTCCAGTTTCCTCCATACTCTATATAGGGTGGTTTTCTTTTTTTTCTTTTTTTTAATTATCTTGCTTGTGATTTGTTTGGCTTCCTGAATATGACAGTCTATAGTTCAACAAGCTTGAAAAATTCTTAGCTATTCTTGTTTTAAATATTGCCTCATATCTCTCTCTGTTCTTCTAGAACTCTAATTTGGTATATTAAACATTCTTCCTTTGTTCCCTTTCTCTTAATTTCATTTATGTCTCAATTTTGCATTTGAGTTAATTCTTTAGATCTCTTTTGAGTTCAAACTGAATTTTCACTTTAGATTCATCTATCCTGCTGTTTAATTTGTCTACAAAGTTTTAAATTTTAATTATATATCCAGTTTCTAGAAATTCTATTAAGTTCCTTTTCAAATCTTCCTGCTCATTGAATAGAATTTGTTTCTTATTCATATTTTTGTATCTTTTCTTGTTTCTTTAACTGTTATTTTACAGCTATTAATTTTTCCTATCTTTGTGGAGATGAGTCTCATGTTTATTATTTTTGCTGACCCTTAATCACAGTGGCTTGTTTCCTATGTTTTGTGTTTTGATTGTGAGTCTGTGTTCATTTATCTCAAGATAGTTTTTCCTAGTTTAGCCAGAATTTTTAGATAACTTACAGTGTTTTTTTTAGGGTACATTAGTGTTCTGTTTGCCTGAAATGGAAGATACAAGATATTTTTAGTTAATTAGGAGAAATAGAAATAATGTATCTATAGCATCATAAAATGGGACTCTGCCTTTTAAAACAGAAATTTTAGAATTTATTCTTTGCACTGTCACTCCTTTTGTATTAACTGTTGTCTTAAACTGTAGACATCTATCTATATATGTGAAGTCCTATTTTACTTGTCTCTGTAAGATATTACTAATTATTTTTTATTATTTATTTATTTTGTTATTGGTTGCACTGGGTCTTGACTGCTGCAGACTTTCTCTTGTTCAGAGTCGGGGCTACTTTCTAGTTGTGATACACAGACTTCTCATTGCAATGGCTTCTTTTATTGTGGAACACAGGCTCTAGGGCATGGGCTTCAGTAGTTACAGCATGTGGACTCAGTAGTTGCAGCTCGCAAGCTTTAAAGTGTGGGCTCAGGAGTTATGGTGCATGGCTTAGTTGCTGCACCTACATGTGGAATCTTATCGGACCAGGGATCGAACCTGGGTCCCCACCATGGTAGATTCTTAGCCACTGAGCCACTTGGGAGGTCCAAGATGTTACTAATTATTGATTAGCAGGCATAAGGTGAAAAAATGTGTGCTGGTCCTCTAATACATATTTTCTTTATACAGTTTATATGATCAGCTAGAGATGAGAATACAGTTCATGAAGAGGATACAATTTATGAAAAATGAAAATAATCTTTTAATTTTTGAGGCTTGTCTTAAGGACCCAGTAATTCTGCCTGGTGTTTTTAGGGCAGTAGTTAAAATAATCTGTGATGTAATATTGAGATGAGAGAAATGTTTTGAACCACCAGTATTAAGTATAACATTCATTATTATTCTCAAGTTATTTCATATGTTTCATATGTGTTCTCCCCCAAAGAAAACCCAAGCTCTTCTGTGGTAGAGACTGTATTCTGTTTTGCTTGTATATCTCTATTTTCTTCTAATCCTTAAAAAAAATTTTTTTTTAACTTTCTGTTTTCTTTTGGGTTACAGATAATTAACAATGTCATGATAGTTTCAGGTGGACAACAAAGGAACTAAGCCATACATATACATGTATCTCTTTTCTGCCAGTCCCCTCTCCCATCCACACTGCCACATACACTGAGCAGAGTTCCTTGCGCTATACACTAGGTCCTTGTTGGTTGTCCATTTAAAATTCTCTTTTCTTTTTCTAAGCATGGATATTTATTTACCTGTTTATTGGCTGCACTGGGTCTTTGTTGTTGCATGCAGGCTTTCTCTAGTTGCCTCGAGCAGAGGCTGCTCTCTAGTTTCAGTGCATGGGTTTCTCATTGCGATGATTTCTCTTGTTGCAGAGCATGGGCCCTGTAGGGCGCCTGAGCTTCAGTAGTTGGGGCATGCAAGGCTCAGTAGCTGTGGTGGACTGGTTTAGTTGCCCTGTGGCATGGGGAGTCTCCCCAGACCAGGGATCAAACCCGAGTCTCCTGCATTAGCAGGTGGATTCTTTACTTGGACCACCAGGGAGGTCCTCTATCTTCTTTATGTCAAACTTAAAGGCCCATATAAATTTTCAGCTTATTCAGAGTACTTTTGTGTTTCTTAGCTTGCACAATAGAATCTTTTAATCTTATTTCTCATGAAAATCTTATACCCTGGCATTTCTCTTACTATCTTAGAAAAACTGCATATAATAGAGAAAAGTCCAGTTTGAGTCTACTCAGTGTGACTTCTGTATTTGTGGGAAAATTCCAAGATACCTTTCCAGGCCATTTGCTTTTTGATATATCCATATTGTCCCTTATCCCAGTGAAAACAGATAAGAGAAACTGCCGTAATTAGGTAGTCCTGCAGTTCGTCCCAGGGTAGTAGGGGTTGCTCATTGTGAACACATTATGCTGCCAACAGCTGAGTTAGAACGCTGTGTGTATTTGTGAGAGGATTTGAGTATGAACAGCTTGGTTTAAAGATTAAATGAGGGAATAAATTCTAACGGTAAACCAGGTGAAATCATTAATTTTTTAAAGAAAATTACTATAGAGAGAAGTTCATATTTAAAGCATTGAATATCACACTGAACATTGTAAAAATAGAAAATTCTGTGTATATTTCATTCAAAAGAGTTTTCTAGCTTTCCTCTTCCCTTTCTAAGCAGTGGACATATGCACTGAAGACATCCTAGCTTGATGTATGTAATAAGCAACAAATTGGAATATAGACCAGAACTAGGTATGCAGTGTCAGGAGTTCAACTCATCATATTTACTATGTATAAGAAACTTCGATAGACATTGTAGATAGTTAGGGAGGTTGTTGAGGTGGATGAATAAGAAATATTCTTTTGTAAATGTAAAATCCAGTGGGAGAAATCAGTAAATAATGTAAAATAAAATTAAATGTTAAATAGAATTTGCAGTAATATGCTATAGGGGAACATAAGAAAGAGGAATAAATGAGCGTTTATTTAAAAATTGCGAAAGTATCACCAAGAATGTGGCATTTATGTTGATTCTAGAAATGGAGTAGTATTTGGATAAACAGCAACTGTTGAGAATAGGAGTATGAGGATCTCATTTTGGGAGATTGGTAACTGTGAAGGCATGCATGGCTAAAGCCCTGATTTTATGGAAGAATAAAGGAGAATATAGGGCTGAACTATATGAGTACTTAGTTTTTATTCTGTAATGTTATTAACAACTAACATTTCTCTAATATTTTCATGTACATATTTGACACTTATAAGAACTGCTATGGGAGGTATTATTACTAGTCCCACTTAATACATGATCATGTGTGATTTAGTGGAAGGATCTGGATTCATTATTTATTTTTTTAATTGAAATGTAGTTAGTTTAATGTAGTTTAATTGAAATGTAGCAATGTTGTGTTAGTTTCAAGTGTATGGCAAAGTGATTCAGATATATATATTTTTTCCTTTTCTGATTTTTTTCCATCATAGGTTATTACAAGATACTGAATATACTCTCTGTGCTATACAGTAGGTCCTTGTTTGTTGTTTATCTATTTTATATATAGAGATGCTGCTGCTGCTGCTAAGTCGCTTCAGTCGTGTCTGACTCTTGTGCGACCCCATTGATGGCAGCCCACCAGGCTCCCCACTCCCTGGGATTCTCCAGGCAAGAACACTGGAGTGGGTTGCCATTTCCTTCTCCAATGCATGAAAGTGAAAAGGGAAAGTGAAGTCGCTCAGTCGTATCTGACTCTTCACGACCCCATGGACTGCAGCCCACCAGGCTCCTCCATCCATGGGATTTTCCAGGCGAGAGTACTGGAGTGGGGTGCCATTGCCTTCTCCATATATAGAGATACATATATAGAGATAGTAGTTTGTTAATCCTGAACTCCTGATTTATCCCTCCCCCCTTTCCCTTTGATAACCTTAAATTTGTTTCCTATGTCTGTGAGTACTTCTGTTTTGTAAATAAGTCCATTTGTATCATTTTTCTAAGATTCTATGTTATATGATACTTGTTTTTCTCTGTCTGACTTCACTTAGTATGATAATCTCTAGGTCCTTCCATGTTTCTGCAAATAGCATTATTTCATTCTTTTGGTAACTGAGTAAATCCATTGTGTGTATATGTGTGTGTCTTTATCTGTTCATCTGTTGATGGACATTTAGATTGCTTTTTCCATGCCTGCTGCTGCTGCTGCTGCTAAGTCGCTTCAGTCGTGTCTGACTCTTGTGCGACCCCATTGATGGCAGCCCACCAGGCTCCCCACTCCCTGGGATTCTCCAGGCAAGAACACTGGAGTGGGTTGCCATTTCCTTCTCCAATGCATGAAAGTGAAAAGGGAAAGTGAAGTCGCTCAGTCGTATCTGACTCTTCACGACCCCATGGACTGCAGCCCACCAGGCTCCTCCATCCATGGGATTTTCCAGGCGAGAGTACTGGAGTGGGGTGCCATTGCCTTCTCCATATATAGAGATACATATATAGAGATAGTAGTTTGTTAATCCTGAACTCCTGATTTATCCCTCCCCCCTTTCCCTTTGATAACCTTAAATTTGTTTCCTATGTCTGTGAGTACTTCTGTTTTGTAAATAAGTCCATTTGTATCATTTTTCTAAGATTCTATGTTATATGATACTTGTTTTTCTCTGTCTGACTTCACTTAGTATGATAATCTCTAGGTCCTTCCATGTTTCTGCAAATAGCATTATTTCATTCTTTTGGTAACTGAGTAAATCCATTGTGTGTATATGTGTGTGTCTTTATCTGTTCATCTGTTGATGGACATTTAGATTGCTTTTTCCATGTCTGCTGCTGCTGCTGCTGCTAAGTCGCTTCAGTCGTGTCCAACATAGTGCTGCCATGAACATGGGGTGCATGTGTTTTTTTCAAATTAGTTTTCTCTGGATATATGCCCAGGAGTGGGATTGCTGGGTGATATGTAGATAACTCTAGTTTTAGTGTTTTTTAAGGAACCTTCATCCTGTTCTCCATAATGGCTACACCAGTTTACATTCTCACCAACAGTGTACGAGGGTTCCTTTTTCTCCACAGATTTATTATTTGTAGACTTTTTAATGTTGGCTGTTTGACTGGTGTGAGGTGATACCTCATTGTAGTTTTGCTATTCATTTCTCCAGTATTAGCTTTTAAGTGACAAAATCAATTGGATTTGAAAGTTGACTTTATCACTTACAAGTTTTGTGACCTTACTTGTTTTTATGGAGTATTAGTTTTTTTGTCTATCAGCTGTGAATACTTTCTTCAGTAGGTTGTTTCCAAGGCTGCTACGTAAGCTGTGCACCACATTATTGTAGGGTCAGCATTCACACAGACCAGACTGGCAGTATTTTTTTCTGTAAAGGGCCAGATAGTAAATATTTTAGGCCTTGGAAGCCACAGGGTATCTGCCTCAACTGCTCAATCCTGCTGTTATAGCACAAAGTCAGCCATAAGAGAGTATGTTTCACTCACAAAAACAGGTGTTGGGCCAATTTTGGCCCACAGCCCAAAGTTTGCTTACTCCTGACATAGACCAGAATATGAATGTGGCACCCTTGAGCTGTGCAGTGAGGTGGTATAGGCTGTTTTAAGGAATAAATTACATGAATTGTAATAAATATTTATTTACAACGCAGAAATAGTTCAAAGTTAGTACATGTGAATGTTCAATGATAAAAGTCTATCCACTTTCCTCTCTTTGCTTTTAAAGTTATTGCCATTGAAATCTTGCGTAAACCACTTAAACCTTTGCCTTCATAATTCTCAGTTAGTAAGTTAGAGTGAAATCTCGAGTGATGTTTTGAATTCCTTAAAATGGGTGATAACTGGGAATCATGGCTGAGATGTTGTTATAGCCGAGTGCTGCTCTATGCAGCAGTCTTACACACAACATGGTAGGGAGCTTGAAGTTCAAATTGATGGTGCTGTTCTTCAGCATCTCATGTGATTTGTGTTACTTCATGTCAGCTAGGACTTTTACCTGGACAGTGAATACTCTTCAGGCTGTCTTCAGAATAGCATCTGGAAGTAGTGTTGTCCTGATTTTGATCCCCTGCACATCAAACCACCACTGTATCATGCTTGAAATACAGTTAAACATTGGGAAAAAGCATGTTATACTAGGTCTACCAGAAGGGGTGAGGTGAATATGGGCTTTCTCTTGACTTAGTTATAGCTTTGTTAATACTGTTCCTTTCAAGGCATATTTTTAATTTTTCTGTGTTGTTTTTCTCAGTGCTGTGAAGAGGCTTCATATCAGATTATATAAATCAAATGGTGATTATCTACTAGGGCTGATTTTTACATTGCTTTTGAGTCTAGGTTTAGGAGTAACAGGTTAATTGCTCTTTTTAGGATGTTATATGTTATGAGAATATCTTGATGTTGAATTGCCATACGTAATTCTGTTCTTTCACTATCTATGTTAAAAGAAACTGTTTGTAGTTCCCATTTTAGCTGTGGAATAAATGATATTCTATTTCAACATTAAAAATATTTCTCTTTATATGATATATACATTCTTCTTGCATTTTGTCTTTTGAAACTTTTTTATTGTGGTAAGATACGAAGAGTGTGGCAAAGGATGAGACGGTTAGATAGCATCACTGACTCAGTGGACATGAATTTGAGCAAACTCTGGAAGATAGTGAAGGACAGGGAAGCCTGGCGTGCTGCAGTCCATGGGGTCACAAAGAATCAGACATGACTTAGTGACTGAACAACAAGATATACATAACATTAAGCTTATTTTAATTATTTTTAATTGTACACTTGAGAAGCATTAAATATATGCACAGTATTGTGTTACTGTCTCTAGAACTTTTTCATCATCTCAAACCAGAAGCTCTGTACTCACTGTGTGCTGTGCTAAGTCACTTCAGTTGTGTTCAACTCTTTGCAACCCCATGGACTGTAGCCCACCAAGCTCCTCTGTCCATGGAATTCTCTAGGCAAGAATACTGGAGTGGGTAGCTGTTCCCTTCTCCAGGGGATCTTCCCGACCCAGGGGTCGAACTGGGGTCACCTGCACTGCACACGGATTCTTAACCAGCTGAGCTACCAGGAAAGTCTCCTGTACTCATTAAATAATAACTAGTCATTCACCTAGGAGTGATATTACTGGATCATATGATAATTCTATGTTTAATTTTGAGGAATTGCCAAAGTTTTTCAGTGATTGTGCAAGGCATTATATTTAAAAAGATAGTTGTAGAAAAAGGCTTTTTGATACCTTATTTTGAAATTATACTTTTCATTTTAACATATGAGATGTCTTAGAACATGTTTTATAAATATGTTATCATTTGGGGGTAATAACATTTCTAGATTTGCCTTTATAGTACTTTTTTTCATTTCTCTAAATTTGAAGGAAGTATTAAATACCACTTTCTTTGATATACATATACTGAGAAGCTAGAAAAATTCTTATATTCTAGCAAGTGAAACATGCTATAAATAAATTATGCCACTTCTCAAACTAGTTAACACTCAAGGTTTCCAAGCATTCTGAAACTTGTATGATAATGGAACACTAAATTTTGCATATTTCCTAGAAAATACTTGAGTTTTCCTAGAGGAATGAACTCTTTTTTCCAAAGTTAAATTTATACAGAATCTCATCCATTATCAGTACCTTAGATAAAGGGTAAATAATATTTAACAGGGAGGAAAAAAGAGACAGTGTTATATAACAGATAAATTGTCTTGAGTACTCAACTGTTCTGAGTACTTTCATCACATTATCTTATTTAACCCCCACAGCAACCACCAAGTAGCAACTCTTACTATCTATAGATTACAGATGAGGAACTTGAGGCATACAGAGAGGTTAAATAAGTTGCCTAAGGTCACTCAAGCTAACAACTAGTAGATTCATATTTAATTCAGAACATCTTTACCAAAAAGCATAGTTTAGTTACTGCTTATTGGCACTAACAAAGATAATAAATTTATCTTTATTCCTATCTTAATAAATTTGTAATAAAGGTGAACCCAAACCACTGTGTATTACTATTTTAAGGATTCAGGAAAAAAGATAGTTGATGTTAATTATAGAAGGCTACTTACTTATTTCCATATACAGACTGTAATTAGTATGCTCTTTTATTTAATGTAGTCCCCAAGTTCACTATCTTTTCGGTATCTCATTCATTAGCAATGATGCATATAGTATATACTAGTGAAAGTTGCTCAGTAATGTTCTACTCTTTGTGACCCCATGGACTATATAGTCCATGGAATTCTCCAGGCCAGAATACTGGAATGGTTAGCCCTTCCCTTCTCCAGGGGATCTTCCCAACCCAGGGATTGAACCCAGATCTCTTGCACTGCAGGTGGGTTTTTACCAGGTGAGCCACCAGGGAATCCCAGGAATACTGGAGTGGATAGCCTATCTCTTCTCTGGTGGATCTTCCTGACCCAGGAATCAAACCGGGGTCTCCTGCATTGCAGGCAGATTCTTTAATAACTAAGCTATCAGGGAATCCGATAGTGCTCAATAAATCTTTGGTGAACAAATTTGTAAAAATCTTCTTTCTCTTTATAAATCCTTATAAAATAAGATCTTGTACTATAAATGTTATGGTTGTTGACTTTCCTGAGCCATACTTGTAATTATATGTTTTTTCTTGCATACATGAGAAACAGTAAAACACAGTGATAAAGGGCATGGATTTTGTTTTCAGACAAACTTGGAATTAAATCTTGCTCCTCTTACTAATTATGTAACCTTGAGCAAGGCACTTAACCTCTCAAGCCTCAAGTTTCTTATCAGGAAAATAGAAATCCTTACGCGATTGTTGGGATGATTAAATAATAGAACATGTGTGATGTGCTAAATGAGATCCAGGACCCATTTTAATGTGCAATAAATGTTATTTTTCTGTTTCAGATTACTGTATAAGACATGATCAGTGTCTTAAAGGAATGTACCTTTTAAATAGAAAACACATATATACATGACTTTAAAACTTTATATATTGTATATAATTGTCATATATCTGATTTTTTGATATATATATATACACACATTATGAAATAATTATCACAAACTAATTAACATATCCATCACCTCCCATAGTTACTATTTTGTAGTAAGAACACTTGAGATTTGCTCTAATAAATTTCAAGTACAATACATTATCATTAACTATAGTCACTGGGCTACAAATTTATTCAATTTATAACTGAAAGCTTATACCCTTTGATCAATATTTCCTGTTTTTTGCTACCCCCTAGTCTCTGTTAATTACCATTCTATTCTCTATCAGTGTGAAATTGACTTTGTTTTTAGATTCCACATATAAGTGAAATAATGTGGTATTTCTCTATCTCTGGCTTGTTTCACTTAGCATAATACCCTCCAGGTTCATCCATGTTGTCAAACATGGTAGGATTTCCTTCTTCATTAACACTTAGTAGTATGTAATTGTATATGTACATCTAGTTTCTTCATCTGCTGATCAGTGTATGCACACTCAAGTTGTTCCCATTTCTTGGCTACTGTGAATAATGTAGTGAACGTGGGAGTGTAAGATTCCTCTTCAAGACAGTGATTTTATTTCCTTTGGGTGTATACACAGAAGTGGCATTGCTGGATCACATGACAGTTCTATTTTTAATTTTTTGGGAACTGCTATACTGTTTTCTATAATGGTTATAGCAATTTACATTCCCACCAGTAGTACAGAATGATTTCCTTTTCTCTGTATTTGAATACTTGTTACCTTTTGACTTTTTGATAATAGCCATTTTAACAAGCATGAGATGATATCTCATTCTGGTTTTGATTTGCATTACCCTAGTAAAAGAGGAGAGTGAAAAAGTTGGCTTAAGGCTCAACATTCAGAAAACTAAGATCCTGGCATCTGGTCCCATCACTTCATGTGAAATAGATTGGGAAACAGTGGAAACACTGTCAGACTTTATTTTGGGGGGCTCCACAATCACTGCAGATGGTGATTGCAGCCATGAAATTAAAAGACACTTACTCCTTGAAAGGAAAGTTATGACCAATCTAGATAGCGTATTGAAAAGCAGAGACGTTACTTTGCCAACAAAGGTCCGTCTAGTCAAGGCTATGGTTTTTCCAGTGGTCATGTATGGATGCGAGAGTTGGACTGTGAAGAACGCTGAGTGTCAAAGAATTGATGCTTTTGAACTGTGGTGTTGGAGAAGACTCTTGAGAGTCCCTTGGACTGCAAGGAGATCCAGCCAGTCCATCCTAAAGGAGACCAGTCTTGGGTGTTCATTGGAAGGAGTGATGCTGAGGCTGAAACTCCAGTACTTTGGCCACCTCATGTGAAGAGTTGACTCATTGAAAAAGACCCTGATGCTGGGAGGGATAGGGGGCAGAAGGAGAAGGGGATGACCGAGGATGAGATGGCTGGATGGCATCACTGACTTGATGGACGTGAGTCTGAGTGAACTCCAGGAGTTAGTGATGGACAGGGAGGCCTGGCGTGCTGCGATTCACGGGGTCACAAAGAGTCGGACATGACTGAGCGACTGAACTGAACTGAATGATTAGTGTTATTGAAGATCTTTTCATGTACCTTTTGGCCATCTGTTTGTCTTCTTTGGAAAAATGTCTATTCAGGTCTTTTGCTCATTTTTAATCAGGTTCCTTTTTTTTCTTTTGCTGTTTAGATATTTAATATGACTTGCAAATATTTCCTCCTGTTCTATAGGTGCCTTTTGATTTTGTTGATAATTCCTATACTGCAAAAAATCTTTTTAGTTTGAGGTGGTGCCACTTGGTTTATTTTTGTGTTTATTGCCAGTTCTTTTGGTGTCAGGTCCAAAAAGATCATTGACAAGACTAATATCCTTTTTTTCCCATATTTTCTTTTAGGAATTTTACAGTTTCAAATCTTACATTTAAGTCTTTACTCCATTTTGCATTCCCATCAGTTATTTCATCATAGTTTCCAGATTGTGCTAAAAGCTCAACAGAATTAGTGTCTGTGTGCTAAGTTATTTCATTTAGGCATAAAAAGTATTTAAAAGTAAAAACATTTAAAGTATATCATGAATAAAAGAAATTCTTGTGCAAGTAAATCATAATTAAAAGTTAGTAGCAATAGTCCTACTGATTTTAGTTAAACAGATTACTGTGCTATATGAATAACAAACTATGACACCAAATTTTGTGTACAATAAAATAAAACTTAATCTGAAATACTTAATTGTGTACTTAGTTCTAATTGTAATACTTTACTACTATTTTCAAGTATAAAATTTTCAAGTATAAATGATAAGCAATCCCTGTGTTTATATTCTTATATATATATGTATCTCATATAAAAATTAATATTAATGTTGTTCAACTTAACTTTGTATTTTTATAGTCATCTGATTGAGAGAAGGCACTGGCACCCCACCCCAGTACTCTTGCCTGGAAAATCCCATGGACGGAGGAGCCTGGTAGGCTGCAGTCCATGAGGTCGCTAAGAGTCGGACATGACTAAGCGACTTCACTTTCCCTTTTCACTTTCATGCATTGGAGAAGGAAATGGCAACCCACTCCAGTATTCTTGCCTGGAGAATCCCAGGGATGGGGGAACCTGGTGGGTTGCTGTCTATGGGGTCACACAGAGTCAGACACGACTGAAGCGACTTAGCAGCAGTAACAACAGCAGATTAGAAGGAAGGAGTTCACTAGGAAAAGAAGAAGCAATTTCATTTTAATATGAAGAGTCCTGTATTCAAGCCTCTTTTCCAGTGAGTGCCACTCAGAAGCCAGGATAATCATCCATCTTTGTATACACACTTTAGGTATTTGATTTAACCTAGCTTAGAGCAGGTGGGTACTTTCCCAATATAACAGAAATGAACTCCCTTCATTGTAGAGCAAATATTAGGGCCTCAGGAAACTAGTAAGAGATGGAAATGGAATAATAACTAAAGTCGTCTTCAACAATGAAGGGAACTTATTTTAAGAGTTAATGGGATTTGTGAAAGGGTTTTCCTAGACTTTCTAACTCCATTATTCTTTGCTGGAGGCAGGGATGGGAGTGGGCTGAATTGTGTGAAAATTGTCCTTTCCTAAATTTCTCTGCATTCTCTCTGTAAGGATACCAGTTATTTAAGTTACACACCTTTTGGTATGAACTACTTTAATAAACTACCTTTTCTAATAACTATGTCAGATACAGCAAGGTAATGAGATTTTGAAAGATGATCAAGGAAAAAGTGAGATAATTTTAAAGCATTAGTTGGTGAAGGCAAAGCCTTGAGTGAGAATTGAGGTGGCAGCATTAGGGAGGAATCTGGCAGACAGAAATAAAGACTGCCTAGATCGAGTTGAGGATTACTAAAGAGAGAGATGGAAAGAAAGATATAATAATGAGGTGGGGAAGTAACAAGAGGCTTCCTTGGTGGCTCAGTGGTAAAGAATCTGCCTGCCAGTGCAGGAGATGTGGGTTTGATCCCTGGGTTGGGAAGATCCCCTGGATTAGGAAATGGCAAGTCATTCCAGTATTCTTGCTTGGGAAGTCCTAGGCACAGAGGAGCCTGGTGGGCTACAGTCCATGAGGTCATGAAGAAACAGACATGACATAATGACTAAACAACAACTAGTGAACGAATAAAAAAAAAGCTGGAAAATAGATCAAAGAAAGGAGGCAGTGAAACAGGGTACTGACAGAGGTTAGCAGGCATGTGAATAGGAACAGGCATTATAGAATATGAGCAGTGGTAGGTTGTTTATTTGGAAGGATAGTTTCACTCTCCCTCTGTCACCATTTTACCCCAGCCCCCACTCTTCCCCAAAGTAGGAGAGAATATGAACCTGCCTCTGATTCTGTTATGGTTTTAACTAATAATTGGGCTTCCCTAGTGGCTCAGATGGTTAAGAATCTGCCTGCATTGTGGGAGACCAGGGTTTGATCCCTGGGTTGGGAAGATACCCTGGAGAAGAGAGTGGCAACCCACTCCAGTATTCTTGCCTGGAGAATCTCCACGGACAGAGGAGCCTGGAGGGCCATAGTCCATGGGGTTACAAAGACTGAGTGACTACACTTTGACTTTAGCTGATAATTAGGGTTAGAACAACCTAAAAGTATTTGTAGGAATTCCCTGGTGATCCAGTGGTTAGCTCTCAGTGCTTAGGTGTCAGTGCTTTCACTGCCATAGGCCAGGTTGGATCCCTGGTCAGGGAACTAAGATCCTGAAAGCTGCACAGTGCAGCCAAAAATACATAAATAAGTAAACAATTAAAAAAAAAAATATATATATATATGTAAAATAATGCTTAAAATTCTCCAACCTGGGCTTCAGCAGTACATGAACCATGAACTTCCAGATCTTCAAGTTGGATTTAGAAAAGNGTCTCTAGAGAATGTTTCTATTTCTGTCTCATGCTTTTTCAGTTTTAAAATCTTTGTGTCATGCGAGTGTATGTTCCTCGGTTCTTTTGTCTCATCACAACGAAGATTTGGAGCGACAGACATTAAAGCCCTCGGCGTCACAGTTCTTGGGCCTTGGACAAACAGTGTTATAGCTCTTAGGCAAATCAGTGTTATAGCTCTATTTTATTTGGAAGATAGCAGCAGATTCCATCCTCGAAGCGTGAGGGCATGCCAACCCAAAGACTTGAAGAGAAGACAGTGCAGGAGCACGTGGGAGAGGGAGAGAGGGAGCAAGGGAGAGAGAGAAAGAGAGAAAACACGTTGGCTCCTTCTTTTATATGTTTTTCCTCCACCTGGGCCTGCCCTATGCAAATTGGGCTTAGTCAGGAGTGCTTTTTGTTCTACCTGAAGTCTTCACTCTGGTCCTTGGACTTTCTTTTGTTCTATTTTCATTGGCTTTTCCCTTTCTTGTCTTTTAGCCACCGCCATTTTGGACTTATTTTCCCTATTCTACCTACCTAACATTTGTTTATTTTAGGAAGTAAAGATTTAATGATCTTACCCAACTCTTACATATCCAACTCTTGGCTGTGGCATAAGCCCTCTTGGAGAAGGTCTCCATTAACCCCACCGAAAGATGCCAGAACTTACACAGGACTAGGAAATACACTCTTGGAGGGCACAAACAGAACTTTGTATGCACCAGGATGCAGGAGAAAGGAGCAGTGACCCCATAAGAGACTGACTCAGACTTAACCAGGGGTGTCCAGGAGTCTCCAGCAGAGGCATGGGTCACAGTGGTGGCCTGCTGCAGGTTTGGGAGCACTGAGTGTAGCAGTACATACATTGGACCTTTTGAAGGAGGTCGCCATTATCTTCATTACCTCCACCATAGTTTTGCCCCAAGTAAATAATAGGGAGGGAACACAGCTCCACCATCAACAGAGAATTATATTAAACATTTACTGAGCATGGTCCCGCCCATGAGAACAAGACCCAGTTTCCCCCTCAGTCTCTCCCATCAGGAAGCTTCCATAAACCTCTTAACCTTTCTCCATCAGAGGGCAGACAAACTGAAAACCACAATCACAGAAAACTAAACCATTTCATCACATGGACCACAGCTTTGTCTAACTCAATGAAACTATGAGCCAGGCCGTGTAGGGCCACCCAAGATGGACAGGTCATGGTGGAGAGGTCTGACAAAGTGTGGTCCACTGGAGAAAGGAATGGCAGACCACTTTAGTATTCTTACCTTGAGAACCCCATGAACAGTATGAAAGTGCAAAAATATAGGACACTGAAAGATGCACTCCTCAGGTCGGTAGGTGCCCAATATGCTACTGGAGATCCGTGGAGAAATAACTCAAGAAAGAATGAGGAGACAGAGCCAAAGCAAAAACTACACCCAGTTGTGGATGTGACTGCTGATGAAAGTAAAGTCCGATGCTGTAAAGAGCAGTATTGCATAGGAACCTGGAATGTTAGGTCCGTGAATTGGCAAATTGGAAGTGGTCAAACAGGAGATGACAAGAGTGAACGTCGACATTTTAGAAATCAGCGAACTAAAATGGACTGGAATGGGTGAATTTTCCTCAGATGACCACTATACCTACTACTGTGGGCAGGAGTCCCCTAGAAGAAATGGAATAGCCCTCATAGTCAACAAAAGAGTCTGAAATGCAGTACTTGGATGCAATCTCAAAAACAACAGAATGATCTCTGTTCGTTTCCAAGGCAAACCATTCAATATCACAGTAATCTAAGTCTGTGCCCTGACCTGTAATGCTGAAGAAGCTGAAGTTGAACAGTTCTATGAAGACCTACAAGACCTTTTAGAACTAACACCCAAAAAAGATGTCCTTTTCGTTATAGGGAACTGGAATGCAAAAGTAGGAGGTCAAGAAACACCTGTAGGAACAGGCAAATTTGGCCTTGGAGTACAGAATGAAGCAGGGCAAAGGCTAATAGAGTTTTGCCAAGAGAACGCACTAGTCATAGCAAACACCCTCTTCCAACAACACAAGATAAGACTACACGTGGACATCACTGGATGGTCAATACTGAAATCAGATTGATTATATTCTTTGCAGCCAAAAATGGAGAGCCTCTATACAGTCAGCAAAAACAAGACTGGGAGCTGACTGTGGCTCAGATCATGAACTCCTTATTGCCAAATTCAGACTTAAATTGAAGAAAGTTGGGAAAACCGCTAGACCATTCAGGTATGACCTAAATCAAATTCCTTATGATTATACAATGGAGGTGAAAAATAGATTCAAGGGATTAGATCGGATTGACAGAGTGCCTGAAGAACTACGGACCGAGGTTCGTGACATTGTATAGGAGGCAGTGACCCGACCATCCCCAAGAAAAAGAAATGCAAAAAGGCAAAATGGCTGCCTGAGGAGGCCTTACAAATAGCTGACAAAAGAAGAGAAGCTAAAGGCAAAGGAGAAAAGCAAAGATATACCCATTTGAATGCAGGGTTCCAAAGAATAGCAAAGAGAGATAAGAAAGCCTTCCTTAGTGGTCAATGAAAAGAAATAGAGGAAAACAATAGAATGGGAAAGACTAGAGAACTCAAGATAATTAGAGAAACCAAGGGAACATTTCATGCAAAGATGGGTGCAATAAAAGACAGAAATGGTATGGACCTAACAGAAGCAGAAGATATTAAGAGGAGGTGGCAAGAGTACACAGAAGAACTGTACAAAAAAGATCTTTATGACCCAGATGATCTCAATGGTGTGATCACCCACCTAGAGCCAGACATCCTGGAATGTGAAGTCAAGTGGGCCTTAGAAAGCATCACTACACACAAAGCTAGTGGAGGTGATGGAGTTCCAGTTGAGCTGTTTCAAACCCTAAAAGATGATGCTGTGAAAGTGCTGTACTCAATATGCCAGCAAATTTGGAAAACACAGCAGTGGCATAGTGCTGGAAAAGCTCAGTTTTCATTCCAATCCCAAAGAAAGGCAATGCCAACGAATGTTCAAACAACTGCACAATTGCACTCATCTCACACACTAGCAAAGTAATGCTCAATATTCTCCAAGTCAGACTTCAGTAGTACGTGAACTGTGAAATTCCAGATGTTTAAGCTGGATTTAGGGAAAGCAGAGGAACCAAAGATCAAATTGCCAACATCGTTTGGATTATAGAAAATGCAAGAGAGTTCCAGAAAAACATCTGTTTCTGCTTTATTGACTATGCCAAAGCCTTTAACTGTGTGGATCACAATAAGCTGTGGAAAATTCTTCAAGAGATACGAATACCAGACCACCTGACCTGCCTCCCGAGAAATCTGTATGCAGGTCAGAAAGCAACAGTTAGAACTGAACATGGAATAACAGACTCATTCCAAATTGGGAAAGGAGTACATCAAGGCTGTATATTGTCACCCTGCTTACTTAACTTATATGCAGAGTACATCATGAGAAATGCCTGGCTGGGTGAAGCACAAGCTGGAATCAAGATTGCCAGGAGAAATATCAATAACCTCCTCCTCCAATATGCTGATGACACCACCTTTATGGCCAAAAGCGAAGAAGAACTAAAGAGCCTCTTGATGAAAGTGAAAGAGGAGAGTGAAAATGTTGGCTGAAAATTCAACATTCCTAAAACTAAGATCATGGCATCTGGTCCCATCACTTCATGGCAAATAGATGGGGAAACAGTGGCAGACTTTGTGTTTTGGGGCTCGAAAATCACTTCAGATGGTGACTGCAGCCATGAAATTAAAAGATGCTTGTCCCTTGGGAGAAAAGCTATGACCAACCTAGACAGCATATTAAAAAGTAGAGACATTACTTTGCCAACAAAGGTCCATCTAATGAAAGCTGTGGTTTTTCCTGTAATCATGTATGGATGTGAGAGTGGTCTATAAAGAAAGCTGCCAAAGAATTTATGCTTTTGAATGGTGGTGCTGGAGAAGACTCTTGAGAGTCCCTTGGTCTGCAAGGAGATCCAACCTGTCCCTCTTAAAGGAAATCAGTCCTGAACAGTCATTGGAAGGTGTGTTGAAGCTGAAACTCCAATACTTTGGCCACCTGATGTGAAGAACTGACTCATTTGACCAGACCCTGATGCTGGGAAAGATTGAAGGCAGGAGGAGAAGGGGACGACAGAGGATGAGGTGGTTGGATGGCATCGCCGACTCAATGGACATGAGTTTGAGTATACTCCAGGAGCTGGTCATGGACAGGAGGGAGGCCTGGTGTGTTGCAGTACATGGGGTCACAAAGAGTCAGATAGGACTGAGTGGCTGAACTGAACTGAACTCTTGCTTCTGCTTACTTCCATCCCCCAATATATTTATATCACAACTTTGGATTATAGGTTAAGAGTTATAATAAAGTAAAAATTTAAGACTTAAAAAAATAATAATTTTAAATACATATGAAAGTTGCAAAAATAGTTGTGTTCATGTGTATTCTTCACCCAGCTTCCCCCAGTAACAACAGCTGTTTCTGTATGACTGATTGGATATCATCAGAAAACTGTGGGGAAAAGGTGAGGCAAATCTGCTTTCTTTTCCAAGCCTCTGAGGCATACATTTACCAACAAATAAATGCAAATAACTGAAGCCGAAAGCCAAATTCATATATGAGTACAGATGGATGAAAATTTATTACTACCTGCATCTATGTGTATGTATTTTGTTAAGATATGAAAGAGAGGACTGTAGGCTAAATAATATAGTGACTTAAGTGATTTAGTGATGTATGACTCTTTGTGACCCCATGGACTATAGTCCACCAGGGTCCTGTGCATGGAATTCTTCATGCAAGAATACTGGAGTGGGTAGCCATTCCATTCTCCAGGGATCTTCCTGACCCAGAGGTCAGACCTGCCTTATTGGCAGATTCTCCTGCATTGCAAGCAGATTGATTATCATCTGACCCACCAGGGAAGCCGCAAACTGTATAACCATAGTGTCAAAACTAGAAAATTAACATTAGTGCAATACTGTTCATTAACTAAACTAGAGACCTTATTTGGATTTCACTACAATTTACATTAACTCTTAAAAAAATTTTTTTTCTCTGTTGTGTAGGTCTATGAAATTTTATTGCATGTATAAATTCATATAGCCATCACCACAATTGGAATATAGAACTCCCAAAGAAACTCTCCCACATGCCCTCCCAGCCCTAACCTCTAGCAGCCACCAATCTATATCACTGTAATTTTGTCATTTTGAGAATGTTATGTCAATCATATAATATATGACCTTTTGAGATTTTTTTTTCACTCAGCATAATGCCCTTGAGATCTATCTAACTATTACGTTATTAATAGTTCATTCGTTTTTATTACTGAGTGATAGTCCGTTGTATGGATATTCCACAGCTTATTTTTCCATTCATCCATTGAAGGATGTATCTGTTGTTTCTAACTTTTGACTACTACAGATAAAGCTTATTATGAACGTTCATGTGGAGATTTGTGTGTGAAAATGTTTTAATTCTCTTGGATAATACTCAGGAGTGTGATTATTGAGTTGTGCTGTGTTTAACTGTATGAGAAATTGCCAGTTTTCCAGGTGACAGTACCATTTTACATTCCCACCAGCCCTGTGTGAAAGATCCTATTGCTCCATATCCTTACTCGCATTTGGTATTTGTTTCCTAGGGCTGTGATAAATTAAATAAACAAGGTGGTAATTTATTCTTCCATAGTTATGTAGGCTGGAAGTTAGAAGTCAAGGTGATAGCAGGGCCACGCTCTGAGGAAAAAAACACTCCACGTGTCTGTCCTGTCTTGTGGTAGTTGCCAGCAGTCCTGGTGTTCCTTGTATTGTGGCTGCATAACTCCAGTCTGCCTCTGTCTTCATATGGCTGTCTTCCTCTGTGTATATATCCACTCTGCATATGTTCACATGCTCTTCTTATAAGGGTATCAGTCATTGAATTTCAAATCTATTCTGATCCTGATAACCTCATTTTCATTAACTGCATCTGTAGAGACCCTTTTTCTAAGTAAGATCACATTCTGAGGTACCAAGTAGATATGAATTTCAGAATTTCAGTGGACAGTTAAACCCAGTACATTATTGTCAGTACTTTTAATTTTAGCCATTCTAATAAATGTGTAGTGGTATCTCGTGGCGGCTTTAATTTGCATTCTGTGATGGGTAATAATGTTGAACATCTTTTCATGTGCATATTTACCTTGCATTTATCTTTTTGTTTTTATCCATTTTCTAATTGGATTAGTTACTGCTGGTTTTCAGTTCAGTCGCTCAGTCGTGTCCAACTCTGCGACCCCATGATCTGCAGCACTCCAGGCCTCCCTGTCCATCACCAACTCCCAGCGTTCACCCAAACTCATGTCCATTGAGTTGGTGATGACATCCAATCATCTCATCCTCTATTGTCCCCTTCTCCTCCTGCCCTCAATCTTTCCCAGCATCAGGGTCTTTTCCATTGAGTCANGGGTGATCACACCATTGCAATCATCTGGGTCATGAAGATCTTTTTTGTACAGTTCTTCTGTGTATTCTTGCCACCTCTTCTTAATATCTTCTGCTTCTGTTAGGTCTATACCATTTCTGTTGGTTTTAGAGAGTTCTTTATATATTCTGGATATAATTACTATATCAAAAATATGATCCACTAATACCATTTTCTCTGAATTTGTCTTTTTATTCTTTCAACAATATCTTTCACAGGGGAAAAGTTTCTAGTTTTGATAAAGTCTGACTTTTTTCTCTCATAGAGTATACTTTTGGGGTCGTATCTGTTAACTTTTTATGTAAATTTAAGTCACAAAGAGTTTCTCCTAAAATTTTTATAGTATTGCATTTATATCTATGATCCATTTGGAGTTAATTTTTATATACATTATGAGGTTTAGGTCAGAGTTAATATTTTTGAATATAGGTGACCATTTGTGAAGAAGACTATACTGTCTTTTCTTGATTGAATTGCTTTTATGCCTTGCCAAAAATTAGTTGTGTGCATGTGTGTGAATCTGTTTCTGGAGTCGTTATTCTATTTTATTGATCTCTGTGTCTACCTACTAATACAACTATCTTTATTACTTTTATCTACATGTGCTATGTTTGCTTAGTTGTCTCTCAGTCATGCCCAACTCTTTGTGACCCCAGGCTTCTCTGTCCGTGAGGATTCTCCAGGCAAAAATACTCAAGTGGATGCCATGCTCTCTTCCAGGGGATCTTTCAACCCAGGAATTGAACCCAGGTCTCCGGCATTACAGGCAGATTCATTACTGCCTTCTGGCTTCTTGAGTAGCTCAAACAGTATTCAAAAGAATCTGCCTGCATTGCAGGAGACCCAAATTCGATCCCTGGGTTGGCAGGATCCCTTGAAGAAAGGAATGGCTACCCACTCCAGTATTCTTGCCTTGAAAGTTCGATGGACAGAGAGGCCTGGCAGGTTCAATCCATGGGACTGCAAAGAGTCAGACACACTGAGCAACTAACAGTCTTTACTGTCTGAGCCACCACCGAAGCCCACAAATACTGGGGTGGGTAGCCTATCCCTTCTCCAAAGGAACTTCCCAGTCCAGGAATTGAACCTGGGTCTTCTGCTTTGCAGATGGTTTCTTTAGCAGCTGAGCTACCTGGGAAGCCCTTTATCTACACAGTAAGTCTTAAAAAGGATAGTGCATTTTTCCCATATTCTTTTCTTTTCAAAATTTCAAAAGCTATTCTACTTTCTTTGCCTTTCCATATAAATTTTAGAAACATATGTCTATATATGTTTTTATATATGTATGTGTGCATATATATATATATATATATAGTTCTCTATATCTTCTCTGTATCTACAGAAATATCCTGTTAAGATTTTATAGGAATTGATTAAACCAATTTCAGATAAATTTTGTGAGAACTGGTATCTTTACTATGTTAAATCTTCTAATTTATGAACTTACTATGTCTCTCTGGTTACTTAGGCCATCTTTTTTTCTTTCTTCAGCATTTTGTAGTTCTCAGTAAACATATCTATCTATATATTTTGTTAGATGTATATGTAAGCATTTTTCTGGCTGAGAGAGCCACCTGCTTTCTGGCCCCCAGTGATCCCCACTTCCTGTGTTTATGCCTTTCTGTAGTCATCTTTCATGTTTTATTATAGTTGGCCTGTATAACCAATAGAATATGGTACAGGCATATGACTTCTGAGGCTACCCCATAAAAGACATGTGACTTTTCTTTGCTTTCTGCCTTAGATTACTTAGATCATGATCACTGTCAAGCAGCCCTGTGTAGTAGCCATTATAGAGAGGAATTTAGGCCTTCTGTCAACAGAGGCTTCCTGTTAATACCTGTGTGAGTGAACCTTCTTGGAGGCAGATCCTCTTGAAAAAAATAATAAAATAATGAAAAGCAAGCTGCAAATACTTTAACAGCTACACATCATGGGGAAGACAGTTTCTACAGATTTAATTCAGGCAACCACAACAACTTTCAGGGAAAAAATATCAGAATTCAGGATTGCTATAATATATTTAAAATTTCCAGTTCTTGACAAAAGGTATGAGTCCTACTCAAAGGAAAGAACAGCAAATATAAATTAAATTTATATTTATATTATATTTATATAAATATAAATTAACTCTGAATAGGCCTGGATGTTAGCTTAGCAGATAAAAGATTTTGAAACAGCTGTTATAAACATGTTTCAGTAATTAACGTGTTAGTCACTCAGTCATATCCAACTCTTTGTGAAGTCATGAACTGTAGCCTGACAGCCTCCTCTATCCGTGGAATTCTCCAGGGAAGAATACTGGAGTGGGTAACCATACCCTTCTCTAGGGGATCTTCCTGACGCAGGGATTGAACCAGAGTCTCCTGCATTGCAGGCATATTCTTTACCATCTGAGCCACTAGAGAAGCCCAAGTAATTGGGCTTGATTTAAATAATTAAATTAATACATATAAACTAAAAGAACCAAATGGAAATTCTAGATTTGAAAAGTAGAATAAGTGAAATGAAAATTCAGTAGTTGGGCTAGCAGAAGGTTTGTGATGGCAGGTAAGGAACTGGTGAATTGAAATATAGATCAAGAGAAAGTGTACAGCCTATAGAATACAGAGCAACAGACTAAAAGAAAATTAAAAGAACTTTAGAGACTTGTGAGACCTCAAATGTATACCCATGAAGGAGAGAAGAGAAAGAGTCAAAACAAGTATTTGAATATGTAATGGCTGAAAATTTTCTAAATATAAGATATACTGAAAGAAGTACATTAGGCCAAAGAGAAATGATACCAGGCCATAAGTCAGTACACAGGAATAAGAACACCAGAAGTGGTAAATGTGAAAGATAGTATAAATATTCTTTCTCTTTACTTTTCTTAGTATCTTTTCAAAATATAAGGTTGTAAAAAGCAGTAGTTATGATATTGTTTGTTTCACATATAATACATAGAAATATTGTATGTATAAATAACAATAGTGGGACAAAAGAAGGGAAAGAAAATGGAACTAGGTTGTAGCCAAGTTCCTGTATTTTATCAGAATTAAATTAGTAATAACATTAAGTAGATTGTGATACATTAAGATACATATTTTAATCTATAGAGCAATTAGGAGAAATATACTAGAAAATAACCTCAAATTATAGTTTAAAAATCAGAGAAATTAAAATGGTATACCAAAAAATTATTTAACAGTAAAGCAGTGAAAGAAGAATAGGTAAACTAAAAAGCTATAAGACATATAGAAAACACATAGAAAAATAATAAACATAAGGTAAACCATGTTGCTAGTTACATTAAATGTGAATATGCCAAACTGTAAAATTTAGAGAGTAGGAATTTTGCTTTTGTTATTTATGTATGTGCATGTATGGAGGTGTGGTGTGTAATTCACATACTCTGAATGGCATTATGGAATTATGATGCTTCAGGTATTAACTAAGTACCTTTAAATTAAGGATCTGATCTCTCATAATGGCAGAGGTGGGCTGGTTAAGAAAATGTGCTATTGGTATTTTGAGAAGGATACTTTTTCATTATGTAGACTGTTTATGTGTTATAGGATATTTAACATCCCTGAATTCTTCCTAAAAATATCAGTGACAGTACAACCCTCACCCCAGACTTGTATTGTAGTAATAAAACTTATATTATAGTAACAAAAACTAAACTACCTCTCCATATAGACCTTTCTAAATGTTCCTTGTGAGAGCATACTACCTCCCCCATTTACCATGCCATTTCACCCCCAGTCTTATTGATAAACCAGGCTGGATGAATTACAAGCTGAAATCAAGATTGCTGGGAGAAATAGCAGCAACCTCAGATGTTCAGATAATGCCACTCTAATACCAAAATCAGATGGNCATATAGACCTTTCTAAATGTTCCTTGTGAGAGCATACTACCTCCCCCATTTACCATGCCATTTCACCCCCAGTCTTATTGATAAACCAGGCTGGATGAATTACAAGCTGAAATCAAGATTGCTGGGAGAAATAGCAGCAACCTCAGATGTTCAGATAATGCCACTCTAATACCAAAATCAGATGGATTATATTCTTTGCAGCCAAAGATGGAGAAGCTCTGTACAGTCAGCAAAAACAAGACTGGGAGCTGACTGTGGCTCAGATCATGAACTCCTTATTGCCAAATTCAGATTTAAATTGAAGAAAGTAGGGAAAACCACTAGACCATTCAGGTATGACCTAAATCAAATCCCTTTATAATGGAAGTGAAAAATAGATTCAAGGGATTAGATCTGATGGAGTGCCTGAAGAAACTGTGGACAGAGGTTCGTGACATTGTATAGGAGGCAGGGATCAAGACCATCCACAAGAAAAAGAAATGCAAAAAGGCAAAATGGTTGTCTGAGGAGACCTTACAAATAGCTGAGAAATACCTGATACATTGATACTTTGTTCTATTCTAGAGCAAAGACTATAGGCATTGGATAAATTCTACAAAGGCATGAGTCAAGAATGTTTCTCTTGTCAGTGAGAAAAATTTTCTGAGTCAAATATCTTTCTATATTTGCTCAGTCACGTGGGCTGTAGCCTGCCAGGCTACTCTGTCCATGGAATTTTCCAGGCAAGAATACTGGAGTGGATTGCCATTTCCTCCTTTGAGGGATCTTTCCAGCTCAGAGTTCGAACCTATGTCTTGATGTCTCCTGCACTGCATGTGGATTCTTTACTACTAGCACCAGCTGGGCTGCCCAAATAAGGGAATTTTCTCTGAAAACAATCAATTCAGTTGTCTCTGAATTCACAAGTTGACCCACTATTTTCCAAGTCTGTAAGTATAATATTCATTTAGATTCTATATTAGTACCCTTCCCTCTGGACCTAATAGAAATCTTGAATATAATAAAAAGATCAATAAATTGCCTGTGGTATATTAGCAGTTTTATTTGCCACTTTCTTAATTTGAATACTAGTAGGAAATAATATTTTTTCTTTCCTGAATGACAGTTTCTATAGCTATAATTACCAATGGAACTCATTCTCTTCATATAGTCATCTCACAAATACATATATATTTTTTTAAATTTCATTTATTTATTTTTAATTATTTTGGCTGCACTTGATCATTATTGTTGCTGGGGGACTTAGTTGCTCCAGGACATGTGGGATCTTCCCCAATCATGGATCAGCCTGTGTCCTCTGCATTGCAAGGCAGATTCTTAACAACTGGACCCAGGAAGGAAGCCCTTATCTCACAAATATATAGCTAATATATTAACTGTTAGGCCCGAAGGAGTTGAGAAGACTCTAGCCACATGAAGAGTGTAGAGGACAGGGGCCCAGACAGAAGGGTAGAAGCCATGCAACAGGAGAGAGCTACCGTCATGGCTGAAGCTCTGTAGAGGAGGAAGAGGGCAACCAAAGACAAAGTTGGAGAAGTTGGGTAGGAGTCAAGTCCGGACCCTGTTAGCATCTTTGTGACTCATGTAGGGAATTTGAATTTTTTTCTTAAGGAAAGAAGTAACATGATCAGATTTACATTTTAAGAAGATAACTCATGCTGCTGTGTGGAGAAAGGACTGGAAAAGGGTAACAAGTAGGTAGAGTGATTCAGAGGCTATTACAGTAATCTATAGCTCAGCTGGTAAGGAATCCGCCTGCAATGCAGGAGACCTGGGTTCGATCTCTGGGTTGGGAAGATCCCCTGGAGAAGGGAAAGGCTACCCACTCCAGTATTCTGGCCTGGAGAATCTATACAGTCCATGGACTTGCACAAAGTTGGAGACGACTGAGCGACTTTCACTTTTTTCACACTGTATAGGTTTGGGATAATAGTCATTGGACTATGGTGATAGCTGAGGAGATGAAAGTGGATAGATCCAAGGTATATTTGGGAGATAGAATCAATAAAAGTTGCTGATACATTAGATGGGGGAATTAGAGAGTAAAATCAGGAACTCCCAGGTTTGTATCTTGAGCAACTTGGGTGAATGATAGTGCCATGTACTGGTTGGGGAAAATCGTATCAGGTGGATATATTAGTTTCTTAGGACTTTAATGATAAAGTACCATGAACTGTTTGGCTTAAAACAATAGAAATTTATTCTTTGAAGGTTCTGGAGAGTAGATGTCATAATTAAGGGCCTACTATAGACCTGTAGAAGGAAATGGCAACCCACCCCAGTGTTCTTGCCTGGAGAATCCCAGGGATGGTGGAGCCTGGTGGGCTGCCGTCTGTGGGGTTGCACAGAGTCTGACATGACTGAAGCGACTTAGCAGTAGCAGTAGACCTGTAGAGGCTAATCCTTTCTTCCTGAGCCTAACCTGCNATCTTATATTTCTAAATAAATAAGTTTCTTCTAAGATGCCGACGCCGTCCACGCTTCGAATTCCCTGGATCCACCGGGGCTGGACCCTGACACTAACCTTTTGGTAGTTCCTCTGCCTGTCCTTGGTGTTTCTTGGCTTGCACTTGTTGGACTTCAGTCTTCTTTCATCATTACATGTCATTCTTCTCATGAGTATGTTTTACATACTAGAGCAAAAAATATAACAAATCATCCTGGAGCATCTTGTAGGGGGAGAGGAACAAACTGAAAGAGCTATTAATGGGCAAATCTGAAAACAGTTGAACAACAGAAAATAAATAATATACTGCCATGTTAAGTAAATATGTTAGTCCATACTGATTTAAATGAATAATTGGATAAGTTAATAAATGGACATAAAGAGATAAACCCTTCATACAAAATAATACCAAATTATGCAAAGGAGCATAACTCCTTACTCTTTTAAATGTGGGCTGCACATAGTGACTTCATTTCAAAGAATACAGTGTGGGACATGGGAGAGAGAGAGAAACTTTATAGGAGAAATCTGATCAACCCTACTTGAACCTGATGATCAAAGTCAATCATAAATGATTACAAATAGTGTGTACCCTTGATGTGATGGGGCTTCCTAGGTGGCATTAGTGGTAAAGAACTGCCTGCTAATGCAAGAAATGTAAGAGATGTGAGTTCGATCCCTGGGTTGGGAAGATCCCCTGGAGTAGGAAATGGCAAACCCATTCCGGTATTCTTGCTAGAGAATCCTATGGACAGAGAAGTTTGTCAGTTAGATACAGTGTCATGAAACTGGCACTTAACCTCTGTGATCTTCATAGAAGCCCTTAACCTCAGTTTAACCATGAAAAGAACTTCATAAAAATTTTAATAGGGAAGCAATCTGCAACTTACCTGACTAGAATTACTGATAACTGTTGAGACCCTAAAGAACAAAGAAAGCCTGAGAAATGTTCACAGCTAAGAGAAACCTAAATAGATATGGTGACTAAATGCAAGTGGTAACCTAAATGGGATACTAAAACAGAAAGAGGACATTATGTGAAAACTAAGGAAATATGAATAAACCGTGAAATGGTTAATAACATTTTAATGTTAGTTTCTAAATTGTAACAAATATGGACCTCTCAGGTGGCACAGTGGTAAAGAATTTGCCTGTCAATGCAGGAGACATTGCAGGTTCCATCCATCTGTCGGAAAGATCCCTTAGAGGAGGAAATGGCAAATTTCCTATAACAAAAAATCCTATGAATAGGGGAGCCTAGTAGGCTGTAGTCCATGGGATCCCAAAGAATCGGACACAACTTAGCGACTCAACATGCAAACTGTAACAAATGTACATTCTAATGTAAGATGTTAATCACAAGGGACACTGCATGCATGTTAGGGGGGAGTGGCGATGGTGATAAACTCTCAGGGCTGTATGCTCTTGTCTTTGAATCTGAGAGTTTCAGAGTATTTTTTGATTAAAAAAATGATACTCCTGTGAAACAAAGAAGATCATAGGGGAAATGGCGTCTATAAAAGTAATTAGTCATAACCAAGAGCCTCAAGCATACAATTTAATTTTATTTTTTTGCTCTGTTTATCAGGACTGATTCCCTTTATTTTATTTTTTTTCCTGCTTTTTTAATTTTTATTTTTTTAGTTTGTTTTGCTTTACAATACTGTACTCATTTTGCCATACATTGACATAAATCAGCCATAAGTGTACCTGAGTTCCCAATCCGGACCCGCCCCCCCCCCAAGCATACAATTTAAACAAATGTCTGACTTCAAACGGTAAAGAATCTGCCTGCAATACAGGAGACTCAGATTCGATCCCTGGGTCAGGAGGATGCCCTGGAGAAGGAAATGGCAACCAACTCCAGTACTCTTGTCAGGAGAATCCCATGGACAGAGGAGCCTGGTAGGCTACAGTCTATAGGGTTGTAAAGAGTCAGTACATAACTGAATGACTAACACTTTCACTTCACTTTTCTGACCTTTAAAGGAGGGGACATAGTTTGTTTTACAAGTATTTGTTTTTGACAAATCATTCTAGTTTCTGTCACAACATTTTCATACATTTTTGTATACTCTATTACCATTAGATATGGAGAGGCATTATTTGGGGAATTCAGTCCATAAGAATTAAATACTGTTTTTTGAGAAGTGTGTTCCAATATCACTTTACCTTACATAGATCCTGAGATACAAGAGAGTTTTACTCATTTTAGAGAGTAAAAACATGATCCATGTTTATAACAAACATGATCCATATTTATAAATGTATTGCATTATCTGAATTTATTGTAAAGATTTTCTAATATGAGTTTATTTAAAAACATACCAAATTTCTTGTATAAAATGAATTATAGGTAATTATAATTTATATTGCAAATGGGTATATGGGTGAATGATAAGGAAATGTTAAAAGGAAGAAAGTTAGATGTTATAATAAAGATGAGAATATAATGTTTATAGGTAAAACAGTGATGTCAAGATATAATTTTGCAGATGAGATTAAAGCCTATCAAGAAAAATGTAAATAAAAACTTTAAGAGTGCTGACCTTTAGAGTTTATCTTTCAGTGTCTTATTTTGAAAAGAAATATAGATGGTTTTTTTCAAGAGTGGAAAGCATAAGTAGCTGATGTGGACTTTAAAAGACAGTTTACCACCTCTCCATATGGGACTTTGGAAGGCTGTCACTAAACTTACTATTTCCATAAAAATATGTTAATGGAATTTATTTCACTGTTGAGTCTTATTTCTACTTAAGAGTCTTTTATAGAGGCAATGAAAAAGACATTAGCAGCAATCTTTGAAATATTACATATTTGCAAAAGTGATTTTTGTGGTATTTATACATGAGTAAGAAAAATATATACTAACAGGCATATCACATGATGTTATAGACAATTTGTTTAGAACTAAGACTAAAGAGACTTAAAGGTTTAATTTTTAAGTTAATCTGCTGTGAAAGTGGAAGTTGCTCAGTCATGTCTGACTCTTTGCAAGCCCATGGTCTTACAGTCCATGAAATTTTCCAGGCCAGAATACTAGAGTGGGTAGCCTTTCCCTTCTCCAGGGGATCTTCCTGACCTAGGAATCAAACGGGGGTCTCTTGTATTTCAAGCAGATTCTTTACCAACTGAGCTATCAGGGAAGCCCGATATTTTGCTAGTAACTTTTTATTCAAATATTATCAGATGTTATAATTTTTCATTAGATTACTGGGCTCGTTTCTCATACGGGCATAGTTCATTTTATTGTACTTGGCGGATACTGCATTTTTAACAAATTGAATATCTGTTGCAACTATACATTGTTAAGTCTATCTGCACCAATTTTCCAACAGCATATACTCACTTCATGTCTCTGTGGCACATTTTGGTAATTCTTAAAATATTTCAAACTTTTTCATTGTTATATTTTTGGGGTGATCTCTGATCAGTAAATATTTGATGTTACTGTTGTAATTGTTTTGGGATGCCATGTGCCCATGTAAGACAGTGAACTTAATAAATGTGTGTATTCTGACTGCTCCATCAACAGTCCACTCCACTACCTCCCTCTTTTTCCTCAAGCCTCCCTATTCCTTGAGACAGTATTGAAATTCAGCCAACAATTAACCTGCCAATGGCCTCTTAAGTGTTCAAGTGAAAGGAAGAGCTCTAACTTTAAATCAAAAGATAGAAATGATTAAGTTTAGGAAGGCACATCAAAAGCTGAAGTAGGCTGAAAGCTAGGCCTCTTAGGACAGCTAGCTAGGTTGTGAATACACAGGAAAAGTTCTTGAAGGAAATTAAAAGTGCTGCTTCAAGGGCCACATGAATGATAAAACAAAACAACCATGTTACTATATGGAGAAAATTTTAGTGCTTTGAATAGAAGATGAAACTAGACATAACATTCCCTCAAGCTAAAGCTAATCTAGAGCAACACCGGAGAAGGCAATGGCACCCCACTCCAGTACTCTTGCTTGGAAAATCCCATGGACGGAGGAGCCTGGTAGGCTGCAGTCCATGAGGTCGCTAAGAGTCGGACACGACTGAGCGACTTCACTTTCACTTTTCACTGTCACGCATTGGAGAAGGAAATGGCAATCCACTCCAGTGTCCTTGCCTGGAGAATCCCAGGGACAGGGGAGCCTGGTGGATTGCCATCTATGGGATCGCAAAGAGTCAGACACAACTGAAGCGACTTAGCAGCAGCAGCAGCAGCAGCAGAGCAACACCCTAACTCTCTCTTCAGTTCTGTGAAGGCTAAGAGACTTGAAGAAGCTGCAGCAGAAAAGTTTGAAGCTAGCAAAGGTTGGTTTATGAGGTTTAAGTAAAGAAGCCATCTCCATAACATCAAATGCAAGGTGAAATGGTAAGTGCTGATATAGAAGCTGCAGCAAGTTATCCAAAAGATCTTGTTGCTGTCAGTCACCAGATTGTGTCTGAATTTCCCCAGCCTCATGGACTGTAGCACACCAGGCTTCCCTGTCCCTCCCATCTCCTGGAATTTGCCCAAGTTCATGCCCATTGAATTGATGTCATCCAACCATCTCATCCTCTGTCACCCTCTTCTCCTCCTGCCTTCAGTCGTTCCCAGCTTCAGGGTCTTTCCCAGTGAGTCAATTCATCACATCAGGTAGCCAGAGTATTGGAGCTTCAGCTTTAGCATCAGTCCTTCCAAAGGACTGGTTTGATATTGCTTTCCAAGGAACTCTCAAGAGTCTTCTCCAGCACCACAGTTTGAAAGCATTGGTTTTTTGGTGCTCTGTCTTCTTCATTGTCCAGTTGCATAGCCATACATGACTACTGAAAGGAACACAGCCTTCACCATGTGGACCTTTGTTGGCAAAGTGATGTCTTTGCTTTTTAACACACTGTCTAGATTTGTCATAAGGAAGCAGTCATCTTCTAATTTCACAGCTGCAGTCACATACGTGGTGATTTTAGAGCCCAAGAAGAAATCTGTCACTGGTTCCACCTTGCCTTCTACTTACCATGAAGTGATAGGACCAGGTGCCATGAACTTAGCTTTTTAATACTGAGTTTTAAGCCGGCTTTATCTAAGCTCCGATAGTTAAGGTGGCTATACTAAACAATAGCTTTTCAATATTTACAAAACAGCCTTCTATTGGAAGAAGATGCCATCTAGGACTTTCGTACTAGAGAGGAGAAGCTAATGCCTGCCTTTAGAGCTTCAAAGGACAGAATCGTATCTCATTAGGGGCTAATACAGCTGGTATCTTGAAGTCAAAGCCATTGTTCATTTACCATTCTGAAAATCCTGGGAACTTTAAGAACTGTGCTAAATCTGTCCTGCTTGTGCTCTAGAAATGGAACAACAAAGTCTGGATGACAGCACATCTGTTTACAACATGGGCTACTATTTTAAGTCCACTATTGGGACCTACTGCTCAGAAAAAAAGATTCCTTCGAAGTATTACTGCTTGTTGACAATGCACCTGGTCACCCAAAAGCTGTAATGGAGATGAGCCAGATTGTTTTCATGACTACTAACACAAATCCATTCTGCAGCCCAGAGATCAAGGAGTAATTTTGGCTTTCAAAGTCTTACTGTTTAAGAAATACATTTCATAAGGTTATAACTGCTGTAAATAGTGATTCCTCTAATGGATCTGGGGGGAAGTAAATTTAAAACCTCTGGAAAAGATTCACTGTTCTAGGTACCATTGTTACAGAGTCCAAGCTTATATTGCTTGCTCCAGGACAGGTCAGTAAATTAAGAAACGAGTTATTGGGGTAAGGAATAGCAGCTTTATTTGGAAAGCCAGCAGCCTAAGAGGATGGCAGACTATAGTGTACCAAAGAAGCATCTTACATGAATTAAGAATTCAAGCTTTTTTTAACAGTAAAAGTTGGATGTGTGTTGGGGGGGTGGAATATGGGTGGTAGTTACAAATTTCTTGGTGCTAGCTAGACCCCAGAGGAAATGTCATAATCCTTTGTTCTTGCAGCTGTTCATTAAGGCCTGGTCGTGACATTACTATCAGTCTCCAACAAGACAGATGTTATTCTCTGTTCTGTAACTTTTTATCTTTGTATGAAAAATGTTATATCTCTAGGACTTCTCTGGTGGTCCCTTGTTTAGGAGTGGGCCTGACAGAGCAGGGGACATGTGTTCAATCCCTGGTTTGGGAAGATTCCACATGCTACAGGGAAGCTAAGCCCATGCACCACAACTACTGAGCCTGTGCAGCAATGAAGATCCAGCACAGCCAAAAAAAAAAAAAAAAAAAAATTAAAGTAATAACATTTTGAAAAGGGAAAAGTATTACACTTTTAAAAATTGAGTCTGGGAGGCAGAGCCTTGAGAAGGAACCATTACATATATGTCAGACTATAGGTAACAATTCTTTACAAAGATGCAGAGCCACCAAGACTAAGCACAGGCAATAGAACACAGTTTAATGTTAAAGGAATAGATCCAGTATGGAGTCAGGTTTGTGCTTCTTTGTTACACTATTAAGAATGTTCTTGATTCTTGAGGTCAAAATATCAACATTAACAGGATTTTGGAAGAATTTGATTCCAACCCTTGTGGATGAGGTTCAAGAGGTTCATGACTTAAGTGTAGGAAGTAACTGCAGTTGTGATGGAAATAGCAAGAGAACAAGAAATAGAGCTGGAATATGTTGACTGAATTGCTGCAATCTCATGATAAAACTTTAACACATGAGTTGCTTCTTATGGATGAACAATGAAAGTAGTTTCTGGAGATGGAATCTTTTCCTGACGAAGATGTTATGAAGACTGTTAAAGTGACAGCAAAAGATTTAGAATATTACACAAACTTAATTGATAAGGCAGTATCAGAGTTTGGGAGGACTGACCACAGATTTGACAGAGATTCTACTGTGGACAAAATGCTATCAAACCGCATTGTATGCTACAGAGAAATCATTCATGAAAGGAAGAATCAGTCAGTGCAGCAGACTTCACTGTTATCTTATTTTAAGAAATTTCCCACAGCCATCCCAACCTTCAGCAACCACCTCCTTGATCCGTCTGTAGCTGTCAACATTGAGGCAAGATCCTCCATGAGCCAAAAGATTATAACTTGCTAAAGGCTCAGATGATGATTAGCATTTTTTAGCAATAAAGTATTTTTAAATTTAGGACTGTACATTTTTTAAATGTAATGCTATTGCATAGTTAATAGACTATACAGTATAGTGTAAACATAACTTTCATATGCAATTGGAAACCAAAAAACTTTTGGTTTGCAGTTCTGATACTCATTTTATTATAGTGATCTAAAACCAAACCTGTAGTACCTCCAAGGTAATCCTGTACAGTAGATCCTTAAACAACACTTGCTTAGACTGCATAGGTCCACTTATACACAGATTTTTTTTTTTCAATAGTAAGCAGTACAGTACTGTACGATCTGTGAGTTGGTTGAATTATCGAATGTGGAACCTCAGATATGGAAGAACTGTAGATATGGATGGTAGACTGTAAGTCAGTAGTGCTCTCAAGAAATGAGGTGATCACTTTGCCCATTATAATATGGTATGCCTATGTAGGAATGCCCAGTCTTAATGTAGCCAGTCATTTAGAAGAATCGTATGACCAAATCTGAATTTGCTGAAATTTTATAACATACTTTGTATATGAATATTTTCTGGTAGTCATCATTAATTAATATTTTCAGGAGGGAGCCAGTGGTGGCATATAGCAACTAGATTCCTTTACAGGTTTCAGTTCAGTTGCTCAATCATGTCCGTCTCTTTGCAACCGGATGGACTGCAGCACACCAGGCTTCCCTGTCCCATCACCAACTCCCAGAGCTTGGTCAAACTCATGTCCATTGAGTCGGTGATGCCATCCAACCATCTCATTCTCTGTCGTCCTCTTCTCCTCCTGCCTTCAATCTTTCCCAGCATCAGGGTCTTTTCCAGTGAGTCAGTTCTTCACATCAGGTGGCCAAAGTATTGGAGTTTCAGCTTCAGCATCAGTTCTTCCAATGAATATTCAGGACTAATTTCCTTTAGGATTGACTAGTTTGATCTCCTGCAGTCCAAGGGACTCTCAAGAGTCTTCTCCAGCACTGCAGTTCAAAAGCATCAGTTCTTTGGCACTCAACTTTATCATCCAACTCTCATATCCATACATGACTGCTGGAAAAACCATAGCTTTGACTAGATGGTCCATTGTTGGCAAAGTAATATCTCTGCTTTTTAATATGCTGTCTATATTTATCATAGCTTTTCTTCCAAGGAGTAAGCGTCTTTTAATTTCATGGCTGCAGTCACCATATGCAGTGATTTTGGAGCCCAAGAAAATAAAGTCTGCCACTGTTTCCATTGTTTCCCCATCTATTTGCCATGAACTGATGGGACTGGATGCCATGATCTTAGTTTTCTGAATGTTGAGTTTTAAGCCAACTTTTTCACTCTCCTCTTTCATCAAAAGGCTCTTTAGTTCTTCTTTGCTTTCTGCCATAAGAGTGGTATCATCTGCATATCTGAGGTTATTGATATTTCTCCCATCAATCTTGATTCCAGCTTGTGCTTTATCCAGCCCGATGTTTCACATGATGTACTGTGCATATAAGTTAAATAAGCAGGGTGACAGTATACAGCCTTGACGTACTTCTTTCCTGGTTTGGAACCAGTCTGTTTTTCCATGTCTGGTTCTAAGTGTTGCTTCTTGACCTGCATACAGATTTCTCAGGAGGTAGGTAAGGTGATCTAGATTCACATCTCTTGAAGAATTTTCCACACTTTTCTGTGCTCTACACAGTCCATTCTAAAGGGGATCAGTCCTGGGTGTTCTTTGGAAGGAATGATGCTAAAGCTGAAACTCCAGTACTTTGGCCACCTGATGCGAAGAGTTGACTCATTGGAAAAGACTTTGCTGCTGGGAGGGATTGGGGGCAGGAGGAGAAGGGGACGACCAAGGATGAGATGGCTGGATGGCATCACTGACTTGGTGGACGTGAGTTTGAGTGAACTCTGGGAGCTGGTGGTGGACAGGGAGGCCTGGCATACTGCAATTCATGGGGTCGCAAAGAGTCGGACACGACTGAGTGACTGAATTGACTGACACAGTCAAAGGCTTTGGCATAGTAAGTAAAGCAGAAGTAGATTTTTTTCTGGAACTCTCTTTTTCAATGATCCAACAGATGTTGGCAATTTGATCTCTGGTACCTCTACCTGNCATGTCTGGTTCTAAGTGTTGCTTCTTGACCTGCATACAGATTTCTCAGGAGGTAGGTAAGGTGATCTAGATTCACATCTCTTGAAGAATTTTCCACACTTTTCTGTGCTCTACACAGTCCATTCTAAAGGGGATCAGTCCTGGGTGTTCTTTGGAAGGAATGATGCTAAAGCTGAAACTCCAGTACTTTGGCCACCTGATGCGAAGAGTTGACTCATTGGAAAAGACTTTGCTGCTGGGAGGGATTGGGGGCAGGAGGAGAAGGGGACGACCAAGGATGAGATGGCTGGATGGCATCACTGACTTGGTGGACGTGAGTTTGAGTGAACTCTGGGAGCTGGTGGTGGACAGGGAGGCCTGGCATACTGCAATTCATGGGGTCGCAAAGAGTCGGACACGACTGAGTGACTGAATTGACTGACACAGTCAAAGGCTTTGGCATAGTAAGTAAAGCAGAAGTAGATTTTTTTCTGGAACTCTCTTTTTCAATGATCCAACAGATGTTGGCAATTTGATCTCTGGTACCTCTACCTGTTCTAAATTGAACTTGAACATCTGGAAGTTCACAGTTTATGTATTGTTGAAGCTTGGCTTGGAAAATTTTGAGTATTACTTTGCTAACTTGTACTTTGCTAGAATGTGAGATGAGTGCAATTGTGTGGTAGTTTGAGCATTCTTTGGCATTACCTTTCTTTGAGAGTGGAATGAAAACTGACCTTTTCTAGTCCTGTGGCCACTGCTGAGTTTTCCAAATTTGCTGGTATATTGAGTGCAGCACTTTCACAGCATCATCTCTCAGGATTTGGAATAGCTCAACTGGAATTCCATCACCTCTACTAGCTTTGTTCATAGTGATGCTTCCTAAGGCCNGGCAATACTCATATCTGATAAAGTAGACTTTAAAACGAAGGCTGTGAAAAGAGACAAAGAAGGCCAAAAAAAAAAAAAAGTAATATAGCATGATGAACTTGAGACACACAACATTTTCCACCAAGTAGCTGAATAACCAAGTGGCTCTATAGTATATGTTATATAACATATGCTTTTTGTATAAAATATCAGTTTGTTTATATTAGCAGCAGTCAGCTAGGAATGAAAAGATTTAGGGAAAAGAATCTTACAAAAGAAAAAAGTAGGGTTTAAATCGATGCCTTGAAGAATGTGTAAAAAAGTGAGTCAGGGTTTCCTCTCTTGATCTTGGCTGAACCTGTAGTTAGGTCTCCTAAGTTTACTTTGATTTTTCTTTTCTAGGCTCTTATAGAAGCAATTCGTCGTTTCAAAATGAACACTCAATATATACAGTAGTTTCCCCTTATCCTCAGTTTTGCTTTCTGAGATGAAGAAATTCATGCTAGTTTTATAGCCACAGTGCTTGATACAGTGCTTAGTTAAGATGGAAAAGGCATTATATTTGTACAGTGTTTTGAGAGAGAGAGACTATATTAACATAACTTTTATTACAGTCTTGTTGTTATTGCTTGTTGAATCTCTTCCTGTGCTTAATTTATAAATTAAACTTTATCCTATTTAAGTATGTATAGGAAAAAGCATAGTATATCTAGGTTGGGTACTATTCATGGTGTTAGGCCTCCACTGGGGTTTACCTTGGAACATGTCCCATGTAGATAAGGGGGACTCTGTACTGTATTTGTAAATCCCAGTGTTTCAGATATTGCCATTGTGAGACCCATAGGGCAGAACCATGTCCATTTTGCTAAAATTATAATCAGCTCTCCAAATGCAAGTTATCTTTAAATACCTATATAAGAAAAGCATTGGTCCCAGAACATAATTTAATAGACTCCTTTTCATCTTGTTTTTAAACACTCCTGTAATTTTCATGGGCAATCACATTTGGCTGAACAAAGAACTATATTTAGTATCTTATTTGAAAGGCACTGTAATTAAGTCTGTTTTAGTTCCAGTCTTACTAATCTTACTAACATCACAGATAATACAAAAGCGGGCAAATGCAGCTCCTCAAAAAAGAGACCCCCGAGATGGGATGCGGTGAGTTTGAATGTTAGTAAAGCATCCCAAGAATGTCAGCACATCTGCACTGTCATCAGTGAGAAATAGTTTGCAAATGTCTCATCTGAAGAGAATGACTCCATGGAGTACACATGACTTTGTTACTTCAGTGCATAGAGTTTATGTTTTTCTGTTGTTGGGATGTTACATTTTGTTAAACTGACTGCATGATGACTCTGTGGTTTATTGTTTAAATGTATTATGGACATGAGATTTTGTTTTGCTTCAAGTTTTGTTTTTGCCCTTAGGAAGCACTCAAAATGCAACCACTTTTTTTTAATATTGATTTTTATATCCTATAACTTTACTGAATTTGAGTATTAGTTCTAACAGGTTTTAAAGTAAGTGTTTAGGATTTTCTGCATGTCATCTGTAAACAAATTTTACTGATTCTTTTCTAGTTTGGATGCTTCTTATTTCTTTCTTACTTAATTGTTCTGGCTGGAATTTTCAGTATTACGTTGAATGAAAGTACTGAAATATAGCATGCTTGTCTTTTTCCCGATCTTAAGGGGAAAGCTTTTCGTCNTTTTCTGCATGTCATCTGTAAACAAATTTTACTGATTCTTTTCTAGTTTGGATGCTTCTTATTTCTTTCTTACTTAATTGTTCTGGCTGGAATTTTCAGTATTACGTTGAATGAAAGTACTGAAATATAGCATGCTTGTCTTTTTCCCGATCTTAAGGGGAAAGCTTTTCGTCTTTCACTATAACGTTAGCTGTGGGTTTCTTATATATGGTCTTTATTATGTTGAGTTTGTTTTTTTTTTTAATCAGAAATGAATGTTGAATTTTGTCAAATGCTTTTTCTGTATCTACTGAGATGGTCATATGATTTTTATCCCACATTTTGTTAATGTGGTATATCATATTGATTGATTTGTAGATGTTAAGCCATTTGTAAATCCGTGGATTAAATCCCACTTGACTATGATGTTGTTCAGTTGCTAAGTCGTGCCTGACTCTCTTTAACCCAATGGATTGTAGCACACCAGACATCTCTGCCTTCTACTTTGTCATGGAATTTGCTTAAATTCATGTTGATTTGGTGATACTATCTAACCATCTCATGATGTACATTCCTTTAGTGTATTATTGAATTTGGTTTGCTAATATTTTGTTGAGGATTTTTGCAACCATGTTCATCAGGGATATTGGCCTGTAATTTTCTTTTCTTCTGGTGTCATCGTCTGATTTTTGTATCAGAGTAATATTGACTTCATAAAATTAGTTTGGAAGTATTCCTTCTTCTTTTTATGCTTCTTTTTAAATCCAATTTGTTTCAGGTATCTCTTGGAAATACTTTTTCCTTAAAATTTTCTTGATATGATTTCTTTCTACCTTATTGCTTTGTATTATTGATTTTGGTCTCTATCTTGCATATGCAGATTTCCTTTAGCTTCTCTAATTATCTCAGCTGCCTATTCTTAGGTAAGATTGGGAGGCCTAAACACAAGAATAGGACTTGTCAACTTTGGATTTGATTCTAATATAACTTGGTTGGGTCATTTGTTAGGGAACATTCTGACCCTAATTCAGATTAATGAAAGAAAAATTTTCTAATCTGTCTGGCTCAATAAAATGAAGGAAGGGGACCACTAATCTTAAAATTCAGCATTCACTTCTGCATAAAGTCATTTAATCCCCCTTGCTTTTCATTATGGTACTTATACCCTTAACTACCTGCTGTCCCCTAATCAAGAGATCTCTGTTTTCCCCTCTGCAGGAAATAAGTGGCAAATTTTCGCCAGAATTAGAGAGAGAGCGGAGAAGGCATTGGCACCCCACTCCAGTACTCTTGCCTGGAAAATCCCATGGATGGAGGAGCCTGGTAGGCTCCAGTTCATGGGCTCACACAGAGTCGGACATTACTGAAGCGACTTAGCAGCAGCAGCAGCAGAGAGAGAGGGATCTAACAGCTTCTTAAACAGTTTTCACCCAGTTTTTCTTAATTTATCTGTTTCACTCTGCACTTACCTTCAGTTCTACAGGTAACTGTTACCAGTTTTTGTTTCAAGGATTCTGTGGTATATATTGAGTTTGTGCTCAGCTTTCCTCACTGTTAGTTTAAGACTTGGCTTTCTCTCATTTGCTAAATCAGTGACCACTCTATCATCTGCTTTCTCCAAAAGTCTGTTGTCATTGTTTTTCTTTTTTCTCTTTTCTTCCTCACTTTTTGGGGTTACTTATTTGTAAAAATTCCCATTGCTGTTGTTTTAGTGGAGTTTCTGGAGGGAATAAATTGAATGTTTATGTTCAATCTGCCATCTTAGCCTGGAAGTCTCGTAATAGTATTCTCGTAATAGTATTCTTTGGTAGAGAGGCAGCAGCACATAGGTCTTGAGAATATGAGTTATGGCACCAGACTGCTTGAGTCTGAACTCTGGCTCTGATGCACGTGTGCTTAGGCGCTGCATTGTGTCCAACTCTCTGCAACCCTATAGACATAGCCCACCAGGCTCTTCTCTCTATGGAATTTTCCATACCTACTAGCTATTAAATTAACCTCTGCATTCCTACTTTTCCTCATCTATAAAATGGGGTCAGAAATAATACCTGCTTCATAGGCTGACTGGAGAATTAACTAGTTGATTAAAATTAATTTACTTAAAGCACTTAGCTGCTGCTGCTGCTGCTAAGTCGCATCAGTCGTGTCCGACTCTGTGCGACCCCATAGATGGCAGCCCACCAGGCTCCTCAGTCCCTGGGATTCTCCAGGCAAGAACACGAGTGGGTTGCCATTTCCTTCTTCAGTACATGAAAGTGAAAAGTGAAAGTGAAGTCGCTCAGTCATGTCCAACTCTTAGCGACCCGGTGGACTGCAGCCCACCAGGCTCTTCTGTCCCTGGGATTTTCCAGGCAAGAGTGCTGGAGTGGGGTGCCATCGCCTTCTCTGTACAGCACTTAGAGCAGTGCCTAGTACTTGTAGTCTGTGCTTAGTAAGTATTTGTGATTATTTTCTTCTCTCTCTTTTCTTTGTCCTCTATTCCTGGAACTCTTGTTAGTCAAAGGTTAATCTCCCTAGATTGGTTCTTTGACTATCTTTTCTTTCACTTTTTCATTTCATGTTTAGTTCTCTTTTCCTGAGGTTTTTCATAGCCTCTTATTTTATGCCGTATTTGAGCAACCATATTTTAAATATCAAATAGCTCTTTTGATATCCTTACATGTATGATGACATGTGGTCTGTATATATTTCTTTTAAACTGACTAAAAGCATTTTAGAATAAGAAGATTTATTGTGAATAGCCTCATTTTGGGATGTTAGGATGGAGACATGACCATACATCACTATGGCAAGGACTTTTCCCTAGGACTGCTCCATTCCTTCAGAAAAAGACTTAACCAATTTCTTGCCTGGGCAATAGAATGAAAGTGTTTGAGGGTTGGGGATAAGGACTGGGGTGGGGTGGGTAGAGGAATAGAGGAATTAAGATCCTGCTGTTTTGTATTTCAATAAATCCCTTTTTTAAATTCTATCTCACTTCTACTCTCTACCCTGTCCAGTGTCTCCTAATCTATTAGAATACTCCTTTTCAGTTTCTCTAGAGCAGAAACTTTCATTCTCTTATCAGAGCTAGAGTATGTCACTTAGCTGCTGGTATTCTAGCTGTGGAAGTGGCGAGGCCAATCAATCATTCACATATGTATGCTTTTAAAAAAATTTTTTATTGGAGTGTGGCTGATTTACAATGTTGTGTTAGTTTCCATTAGTTCATTTTTATTTTTATTTTTTTAAAAATATAAATTTATTTACATAATGTACTTTAATCCTGTTTTTCACTTTGTATTTCCCTCCATCCATTTGGCACTTCAGGGTCTGAGTCTTTCCCAGGTTCTTTGAGAGTGAATTGACTCTCTTGTCACCAGTGTCCCTGAGGTTATATTAATAGCTTCTTCCACCCTTATAAATCAAATCCCATTCCTCCATTTGTTCTCTGTTTTCCAAAAATGTATTGAAATATCTTATCTACTGTTGCTTTTTTCCTTGTGGATTTAAATCTTTTAATTTACTTTGCTATCATTTTATAAGGAGAAGGGATTATTAAAACTAATCTGTCATTTTTAACCAGACTTCATATCAGTGTTATTTTTAAAATATTTTATAATCACTTTTATCTGTACTGCTTAATTAATTATATTATGGATTGGCTATCTCTGACACATCTGGAAAGAAAAGACCATTTTCTTTTTATTGATGTAGAGGGTGGTTGCCATGACCCTACCCTTCTCCTTCTAAGAAGCAAGTAGTGAATTAACTCAGGTCATAGGATTCAGTGGAAAGAGCTTGAATTCCTACAGCCAGGGCAGGTTCCTCTACCTACAGATAATTCACTGCAACTTGACTTTTTCATCTCTTCTAGGAACAGATTTCACTCAACCACAATTCTATTTCCTTTTCTTCCCCTTCTTCCTCTTACCAGTTCTACTTCCTGGCATTCATTGAGGACTGTTCTTTTCTGACACATAGGAAAGATAAGATCCCACCTTGGCAATTCTAAACCGTAAGTGGTATGTCCATGTAATAGAATACTACAATTAAAAGGAAGGTGGCATGTCCATACAATGTAGCAAATACAATTTAGCAATAAAAAGGAACAAAGTATTGATACATGCTTCAATATGAAAGAACTTCAAAACTATTATTCTAGGTGAAAGAATCCAGATACAAAGGATAAATAATTGTGATTATCTTTACATTAAGTGGGCTTCCCTCAAGGCTCAGTTGGTAAAGAATCCTCCTGCAATGCAGGACACCCTGCATTGAATGCGGTTCAATTCCTGGGTTGGGAAGATCCCTTGGAAAAGGGAAAGACTACCCACTCCAGTATTCTTGGGCTTCTCTTGTGGCTCAGCTGGTAAAGGATCTGCCTGCAATGGAGGAGACCTGGATTCGATCCCTGGGTTGGGAAGATCCCCTGGAAAAGGGAAAGGCTACCCATTCCAGTATTCTGGCCTGGAGAATTCCATGGATGGTATAGTCCATGAGGTCACAAAGAGTTGGACATGACTGAGTGACTTTCACTTATATTAAATGTCCAGAAAAGACAAACCTAGAGAGAATGGAATGACTGATGATGGGCGAGGTTGTACATGTATAAGGGCAAAGGGTGTAAGGAAGTTCTTGTACTTTCTACTGTGAGCCTAAACTACTATTAAAATATAGCATATTAAAATTAAATTTAAAAGGTCTTAAAATAGGATTTTGTTGTTGTTTAGTTGCTAAGTTGTTTCCAACTCTTTTGCAACCACATGGGCTGTAGATCACCAGGCTTCTCTGTTCATGGGGTTTCCCAGGAAGAATACTGGAGTGGATTGCCATTTCCTTCTCCAGAGCATCTTCCTGACCCAGGATCAAGCCCACGTCTCCAGCATTGACAGGTGAATTCATTACTGCTGAGCCACCAGGGAAACCCCCAAAAAGGTTTTACACTTTAAATTATAGAAATATAACCATTGCATATATAAAGCTGTTTGTATCCTAGCTAGCAAATTTAAACAAAATTATTAATAGAATTTGGGCTTTCTTGGTAGGTCAGACAGTAAAAAAAATCCACCTGCCAGAGTAGGAGATGAGAGTTCAGTCCCTGGGTTGGGAAGATCCCCTGGAGAAGGAAATGGCTACCCAGTCCAATATTCTTGTCTGGAGAGATCCAGGGACTGAGGAGTCAGGTGGGTTGTAGTCTATGGAGTTGCAAAGAGTCAGATACAACTGAGTGACTAACACTTTCATGCGAAGAAAAAAAGAAGGGCAAGTTAAGGGATTAAAGAATGATGAGGTAGGGGTGCATTTAGGAGTTTGATTACCTATTTTTATTTTTGGCTGCACTGGGTCTTTATTGCTGTACACAGACTTTCTGGTTGCGGTGGGTGGACTTCTCACTGACGTGACTTCTCTTGTTGCAGAGCAGAGTCTGTAGGCATGTGGGCAAAGTAGTTGTGGCTCCCAGGCTTAATTACTCTGTAGCATGTTAAATCTTCCTGGACCAGAGATCAAACCCACATCCCCTGCATTGGCAAGTGGATTCTTTATCCACTATACCACCAGGAAGTCCCTGATTATTTTTATAGGGTAATCAAGGTAACCCTCTCTGATAAGATTAGGTAGATACCTGAAATAAGGGAAGGAATGAGTGATGTATAATAGATATCTGGGTGAAAAGCTTTCTAGGCAGAGGAATCAAAAAATGCAGGGACAATGAGGTGAGAGAATGCTTAGCAGGTCTGAGGAACAGCACAGAGATTTGTGTGACTTGGAGTGATATGAATGAAAAAGTTTAAGACAAGGTTAGAGAGGTGACAGGGATTTGAATCAAATAGTCTTATAAACCATGGTTATCATAATTTTGAATTTTTCCCTCAATGAGATGGGAAAGCAGTAGAGGATTTTGAGCAAGGTAAGGATATGATCTGATTTGTGTTTTAACAGATCACTCTGGATGCTGTGTGGAAACTAGGGTTTGAAGAAAAAAGGTAGAAAAAGGGAGAGCAGTTTATAGGCTAACACAGTTGTCCAAGTGAGAAATGATATGGCTTAGATCAAGGAGATAATCTGGGAGGCAGTAAGTAGTGGTCAGGTTCTGTATATATTTTGAAAGAAGAAACAATATGATTTGTTTATGTGATATATGAGAAAGGAAATGAGTCAAGGGTAAATCCAAGGATTTTGGCTTTAGCAATTGGAAGAATGATGGAGAAGATGGAGAAGGCTTGTAGGAACAGAAGGCTTAAGTGAAAATCAAGAGGTGAGTTTTGAAAACGTTAAGACGTGGCACCTCTCCAAGGAGAAATATTGAGTATATTTGGTTAGATATAAGAACCTGAAGTTTAAAAGAGAGGAGTGACTGAAGAAACAAATTTAAGCACTATCTATAAATGAGTGATATCCATAGAACTGGCTTTACAATTACTATCTATACCACAAAGAAAACTTGTGTTTTTTTTTGCATTATGGAATATTAATCTCTTGTTCTCGTTTGACCTCTTCTCTTCAAACAATGATTTTCATCCTCACTGCTCCATATTTTTTAAATAGAATTTGAAATTCTCAGGAGACTTTTATCTGTTGGCATTGTCAACCTCATTAGCTTCTGAAAACTAGCTTCTCAAACTATAAATGGATATTTAATATGTATAAGATATAGCTTTTAATTATTGGACTGTTGAATATAATTTAAAAGATTCAAAGCATTCACCAAAGGTGGAAAAAGTGACATTTATGAACCTAAAGTGTAACATTTCAGTCATTTATGGATTTATGATATCATTATCAGTCGTGACCTTGTGTGTTCTTTTAGATGCATTCTGATTTTTCATTTTCTTTATTCTAATGAAAGGAAATGTGAATTTTTAAATTGTGTGTTTAAAAGCTATTGGAATAATTTTATAGGAAATGTAAATGATAAAAAGTCTTTAAATTATTCATTACTTATTCAAGACAAGGTAATATGCTATCTATATCTAATCAAAATAGTCAGTGGTTCCTATAAATGTTACTTAAAGAAATATTTTGTTAACTAATGAATACATATAAATGCACACACATGCACAGTTGATTCTCATTATTCACAGTAGTCATGTTCTATAATGTCATCACAAACTCTGAATTATTGACAAACTGTTTTTCCTAGGGGAAATATAGACTTAGGTTCCTGTTAGCCTCTGGTCACAACATTTTTATCCACCAATCAATACAGCCTTGTTTTATGTGTGTCTCTGCTTAAAACTTATTTAATATATACTGTTGATTCATTAACATTGAAATCACAGCCTCACTATAACGCATGCCTGAAAGATGGTTATCAACTGACTACATATATTTCTCCATAAGACACAACACAACCTTCTTGTGCTTAGGAGCAGAAGTTAGCACTTCAGCACTGTGCTTGAGGACCACTTTAAGCACAACATTACCAACACAAAGCACAAAAATGGAGGAAATGTAGTACTAAATAGCCCCTGAAAAGGACACTTCTTTTACAGTATGAAAGCCAAAACAAGAAAGTAGAATAGTGAGTATTGCCTTGTTTGACCTCAGCTTAGAAGGTATGACTCAGGCAACTCAAATTTTTTGTCACCCTGTGTATGTCCATAAATGACTGAAAAAGTTTTGACTTCAGGGTTACACACTTTAGTGAGTATGTAGGTGTATTTGAAAATATAGACTCTATAAATAATGTGTATCTAATGCATACATATTTTTCATTCCTGCCTGAAGCATACTTTCCTTTCTTTTTTATCTATTGACCTTCTACTCATTATTCAAGTTTCATCTCAACTGTCATCCTGTCTCTGAAATCTTTCCCAGCTCTGAGACAGAATTAGCCTGCCCATCAGTACTTATTGAATGATTTCTTATCACTTTGTACATTTTTATAACATTTGTTACATTTTATGTTAATATTTTTCAGGATTCTTTAGGCTCTGAGCTCCTTAAGAACAGGGATCCTTTCTCCTTCATTTCTGTATCCTTAGTCCTTAACATAGGGTCTTTCACATGGTTGAAATTAAATAAATTTTAAATTTTAATCAGTTGACTCAGTCTCTCTGCAAATGTATCTGTCTTACTTCAGAATTACAGACTATTGAAGTAGAAATAGTTACCCATTTAATTCCAGTGAGCATCTCTTGTTATCTCTTTTTTTATTGGTTTCTTTTTTCATTTAGATGAACTGCTTTGTTTTTAAAGGCATGAATAATGAACCAATCCTTTTTTTTTTTTTTTTTAAATAATCTTTTAAGTTTTTTATGTGGGCTTTCCTTGTGGCTCAGCTGGTAAAGAATCCACCTGAAATGTGGGAGACCTGGGTTTGATTCCTGGCTTGGGAACATCCCCTGGAGAAGGGAAAGGCTGCCCTCTCCAGTATTCTGGCCTACAGAATTCCAGGGACTGTATAGTTCCTGCGGTCGCAAAGAGTCGAACACCACTGAGAGACTTTCACTCCCTCACTCATGCAAACATGGAGTTAGCACAGTAATGCACTAGGCTCTGTATCAAAACTGTGCTGATCCTAAACTGCAGGGGAGAAAGTTTAGACGCAGGAAAAAATTAGGATATGTGCTTATGCTAGATTTTGATTTTGGAATTTCCAGAGATAGACTAGTTTTGAAAAAAATAACAAAGCAAACACCTACCCATAAACCCACAACCTCTATTTAATATTTATTATATTTATTTAAAGAGTTTTTTTTTTTTAATCAAACACTGAAAGTCTAAATTGAAGGTTCACTACATACCCCTCCTTAATCCTGTGCCTGCCCCTTCCTTCCCATTGAAGCCACTTCTCTAAATTTTATCTTCCCCAGCTAAGCCTTATATATGGGTAGATTTTAGGATGCTAAGGATCCTTCAGTGGTTTTTTTGTTTGTTTGATTTTTAACAAAATATCATTCATTTAGTCTAACATGGGAGGAAAGGAGTCGTGTCATCAGTTTCTGCTATGTATAGGTCTTTCTAGGGAACACTTAATGAGATTGTTTTTTTTCTCCTGCTCCTTCAGATGTTTTGTTTGTAACCCCTTAATGTAAATTATAAATTTATCTTTCAGTGTTAGACGCTTTTTATGATGATGAACTTTTTATTAAGAGCCATAATCAATTCTGCCAGTAAAGCTGTATTATTTTGCTTCCAAAAAAGCTTTTTAGTCTTTTAAAACACAACCATTTCAATAATTCTGCTATAGAGGTTGTGAAGCACATAAATATAAAAATGAACAGTGAAAAGTGTGTACTCAGTATATTAGAAGCATACAGTTTATATTGTCATGTTAGTTATGTCACGTGAGTGTATGTTCCTCTGTTCTTTGTCTCATCGCAACAAAGATTTGGCGTGATGGACATTAAAGCCCCCTCGGCGTGTCACAGCTCTCAGATCTTGGATAGACTGTGTTATAGCTCTCAGGTCTCGAATGGACCATGTTATAGCTGTTAGACAAATCAGTGTTACAGCTCTATTTTATTTAGAAGATAGCAGAAAAATCCATCTTCGAGGCATGAGGGCACGTTGATCCAGAAGAGCTTCCCAGGGCGCAGGGGGTGGGGGGTGGGTGGGGCGGAGAGAGCTGGCTTTGGCTCCTCTGTTTATATGTTTATCTCTCCCTGGGCCTGTCCTATGTAAATTGGGCCAGCCAGGAGTGTTNCAATTGTGCAGTAGTTTGAGCATTCTTTGGCATTGCCTTTGGGATTGGAATAAAAACTGACCTTTTCCAGACCTGTGGCCACTGCTGAGTTTTCGAAAATTGCTGGCATTTGCTGGCACTTTCACATCGTCATCTTTCAGGAATTGAAATAGCTCAACTGCTTTGCATTTACTGTCATTGTAATTCTTGTATCAATAAATGGAATCATGGCTTACATTGTTTTGTCATTTGACACTGAAAAGCATCCAGTTCATTCATTCAGTTCGCAGACACATGGCTCATTGGGCCTGTCACAATTAATGCTGCTGGGAACTTTTTCATAAGTGCATGTATCTTGGCATGTCAGCATGAGGGTTTTTTAGGTATGGAGTTTCTGTGTCTTTGTATCTTCAGCTTGATTCTAGATGATAAAACTGTTCAGAATTGATTGTGCCAGTTTATATCTCCATCAGCAGGATATGAGGTCTCTTTGCTCCACATTCTTTTCTATACTAGATGCCTTCTCTTAAAATTTTTGCCATTCTGATGAGTATAATATGTCATTGTGATATTATTTTAATATCTGTAAGTAGTAATAAGCATGGCCTTATTTTTTGTTGATCATTTGGTTTATTAATCGTCTGGTTTATTGACTATTGGGATTTCTTGTGTCAGGAAGTTGAGTTTTTTTCCTTTACTTATGTTTTCTGTCCTTTTTATTGATTCATAGGAATTTTTCTATATTCGGGTTATAAATTCTTTGTTCATTCATCAAAAGAAATATCAGCCACTGGAAATGCCAGTATGATTGTAACTATTGGACTTTAACAAGTCTACTAATTAGCATCTCCCCTTGTTGAAAGCAAGCAAGATTAATGTCTTTGGCTTCATTAATTAGTGTTTATAACTGGTATGCCTACTTTTCTGATTATAACTGGTGAGAAAGTAAGGGAGACTTTAGCTCTGATGCTTCTTAGGTAAAGTAGTTAACAATTTACATAAGTTGAGAAACTATTAAAACTCTTAGGAAACTGAATAAAGCTTGATACTCATGTAAATTTTAAGAAAATGTGTTTATGTCCTGCATTTTATGCTTTATGTCTTATCTATGTGGTGTTGTTGTGTAGTCACTCAGTCGTGTCTGACTCTTTGCAACCCCATGGAGTGCAGCACGCCAGGCTNAGTTAACAATTTACATAAGTTGAGAAACTATTAAAACTCTTAGGAAACTGAATAAAGCTTGATACTCATGTAAATTTTAAGAAAATGTGTTTATGTCCTGCATTTTATGCTTTATGTCTTATCTATGTGGTGTTGTTGTGTAGTCACTCAGTCGTGTCTGACTCTTTGCAACCCCATGGAGTGCAGCACGCCAGGCTTCCCTGTCTTTCACCATCTCCTGGAGCTTGCTCAAACTCATGTCCATTGAGTCAGTGATGCCATCCAACCATCTCGTTGCTTGGAAAATATATGTGTATTTTATTATATAGAACAGCAGCAGGTAGTTTTGACTATTATTTTTACTGTGAATTTTATGAGCATATTAATACTTTTGTAATAAAAAGCAAGATATTTACATTTTGAAAAAAAGATGACAGCTTAAAGTGAAAGGAGAGGAACTTCCCTGGTGGTCTTATAGTTAAGACTCCACCTTTCTGATACAGGTCCCTGCGTTTGATCCCTGGTCAGGGAACTAGATGCCACATGCCACAACTAAATATCCCACATGCTGCAACTAAGACCTGGTGCAGCCAAATAAATAAATACTTAAACTGAGAGGAAACTTTTCAATTTGCTGTATACATCAAAACTTTAAAATTTTGTTGAAATACAGTAAGATAACTTGGGGACATTTCTCACTTGTTCAAGTAGAGATATAAAATTTGCATTGCCCAAAATCCCAGTTGCCTCTGTTTTTATATTATTATTTTTTTATTTATAATGTTGTATTATTCTCATGTATAGCAGTGATTCAGATATATGTCCTGAAGTGATACATATCCTGAAGTGATATCATGTGTTTTCCTCTGACTTATTTCACTCAGTGTGAGGTCCGTCCATGTTGCTGCAAATGGCATTATTTTGTTGTCTTTCTGTGGCTGAGTAGTGCTCCACTGTGTATATATACCACATCTTCTTTACCCCATTCATCTAGCAATGAACATTTAGGTTCCCTCCATGTCTTGGCTACTGTGAATAGTGCTGCAGTGAACATTGGGGTGCATGTATCTTTTCAAATCATGGTTTTCTGCAGATGTATGCCCGGGAGTGGGGTTGCTGGATCATATGGCAGCTCTATTTTTAATTTTTTGAGGACTCTCTGTACTGTTTTCCATAGTAGCTGTACCAATTTACATTCCCACCAACTGTGTAAGAGGGTTCCCTTTTCGCCACACCCTCTCCAGCATTTATTATTTGTGGATTTTTTTTAATGATGGCCGTTCTGACTTGTGTGAGGTAGTACCTCATTGTAATTTTGATCTGTGTTTCTCTAAAAATCAGTCCTATTGAGCATCTTTTCCTGTTAATATTGGCCATATCTTTGTCTTCTTTGGAGAAAAGTATTTAGGTCCTCTGCCCATTTTTTGATTGGACTGTTTATTTTCTTGATAGTGAGCTATTTTGAACTATTTGTATATTTTGGAAATTAATCCCTTGTTTTTAGATGGCATTTGTTGCAATGACTTGCTAGCCAGCAAATGCCCTTTCCACATAGTGAGGAACAAATAGTAATGATTACTTAAGCTTATAGTGCTTGAGATATGCCTGATACAGCTCAGTTTGTTTTTATTGTTATATATCCAAACTGAAAGAGGGTGATTATCAACTTTTAATGATTGAGAAAAGAGATGTGAGTTAAATTCAAATACAACTGAATGACTTTGTTTTCCCTTTTTGTATCAGCCTACTGTTACATGTGCATCTTATTAACTGGTCTGGTATATATTTATAGATCTACTTGAATTTGCTTCTGTTGGAATGCAGTTGCTTAACTATGCTTCATAAGGATTTAGTTTCCTCTAGGCAGTCACGTGAGAAACAGTAGTTTAAGTAATTGCTAATAAGCAAAGATCATCTTAGCCCCAGTTCTAGCATTTTCTGCTTCTCTGCTGCCAAAATGTTACTTCTGTCCAAAGATCTTGTAATTACTCAAAATTCCCCCATTTCTAAAACTGTTAATTCAGACATCCCATTCATAAGCCACATCTTCCTGTTCTCTAAATACATTTGATTTCATTAGCACCTTCATTCCACTGAAGTCAAGTGAAGTCGCTCAGTCATGTCCGACTCTTTGCTACCCCATGGACTGTAGCCTACCAGGCTCCTCCCTCCATGGGATTCTCCAGGCAAGCGTACTGGAGTGGGTTGCCATTTCCTTCTCCAGGGGATCTTCCCGGCCCAGGGATCGAACCCTGGTCTCCTGCATTCCAGGCAAACGCTAAACCTCTGAGTCACCAGGGAAGCCCATTCCATTGGTTCCCTTTTATTTTTACTCTCAGATTTATTCTGCCTAGATTTTACCTTTCTTCATTATAGTCCTCTTGTGTATATGATCAGGCCTTTTGCCCTTCTCTCTTTGTTTACCTTCCTCCTAACAAAACTCTAACCCCCACTTTCTCTGTTACTACTTGCAAACAACTGAGCATTGCTCAAGAAAGATCCATAAGCAGGTTTGAGGGTTCCCTGAAAATCATGAGAAACAACCTCAACAGAGTAGTCATTAACTCATTTTTTTCTCGTATGTTCACTCTTCTACAGTCTTTGTTTTCTATTTCATACATTTTTATCTGTGTAGACTTCCTGATGTCCTCTTCTTCCTTACTGCAGCTTGCCTCAATAAGTCATAGAGAAAATAGGAGCAGTTGAAGGAAAATTTCCTCTCCTTGCAAATGCCAGTTCTTCAGACTCATCTGCATCTGTCTTTTCCTCCCATCCTCCTGTCAAAGACTGATCCCTCTACATGTGACCTGAATTACGTCTCTCTGCTTTCTTAGAGATCTAATTCCATAGGTTATTGTCTCTTCTCAGTCTTTAGCTTTTCCATTTTTTTTAAACTGGATCTTTATTATCAGTAGTAAAAAATATCCCTTTAGTCTCTCTCATCTTAAAAAGCCCTTCTTCTAATTATTATTTGTAGCACTTTTCTCTTCTTTCAAAAGATTTGTTTCCATGTCCTTACTTCTCACTCTTTAAAAAAATATTGTTTAGTTTATTTTTAAAATTATTCTGGCTGTGCTGGGTCTTTGTTGCTGCATGCAGGCTTTCTCTAGTTGCAGCAAGTGGGGGCTACTCTTTGTTGTGCACAGCTCCGTAGTTGTGGCACATGGGCTTAGTTGCCCTGCAGCATATAGGATTCTCCCTGACCTGGGATTGAACCTTTGTCCCCTGGCAGGAGGATTCTTAACCACTGGACCACTTTAATATAGTCAGATGTGTCAGATCTTAAAAGTTAGAGTTTTGTGTGTCCTGTTGAAGAAAATTTTGTCTATACCAAAGTCATGAAGATTGATTTTCTAGTTTTAAAGTTAATATTATTTTCTAGAATAATTTTTAACTTAACTATGATGTATTATCTAGTTTGCTAATATTTCCTTTTGGCTTTTTACATCTAGATTAATTAGAAGATTAGACTATATTTTCTTTTCTTTAAATGTCTTCTAATTTTTTTAGATTTTTGCTATCTAAGTTATGGTTGTTTTATAAAGAGAATTGAAATTTGTTTCCTCTTTTTCTGTCCTCTAGAATATGTTGTATAAGATTGGTGTTTTTTTTTTTTTCCATAAATATTAGGTTTAATTATTGAAGCCACCTGGACTAGACTTCCATGGGAAAATTCTTAATTATGAATTCAAATTCTTTAAGAAATAAAGGTCTATTCAGAATTTTTATTCTGTTTTTCTTATAGGAATTTTGATAGTTTGTATTTTTCTAAGAGTTTATTTTAAATTTCAAAATTCATTAGCACAGGTTTTTCTTAAAATCCTTCTGGTTATTTTTCTTTACTAATTTGTTTTTGGCTGCACTGGGTCTTTGTTTTGGTGTGCAGGCTTTTCTCTAGTTGCGGTGAGCAGTGGCTCCCCTGTAGTGCCTTGTGTGCTTTTCATTGTGGGGCCTTCTCTTGTTGCAGAGCACTGACTCTAGGTGCACGGGCTCAGTAGTTGTGGCGCACAGGCTTAGTCGCTCCACTGCATGTGGGATCTTACTGGATCAGGGCCTGAACCCTGCATTGGCAGGCAGATTCTTAACCACTGAACCACCAGGGAAGTCCCCCTTTTGGTTATTTTTGAATCTGTATGATTTATAACAGTATACCATTTTCATTCCTTATAGTAGTAATTTATGATTTCTCTTTTCCACACCAGGGTTGATTAATTTTATTAGTCTTTTTTTTAAAACTAGGCTTTTCATTAGCTTAGTTGATTTTCATTGTTGTATGTTTATTTCTTCATTCATTAGTTTCTTCTCATTATTTTCTTCCTTCTTTTTTGATTCAATTTTCTGTTCTTTATCTTACTTTCTGAGATAAATGCTTAAAACATTGATTTTTAAAGACTTTTTTTCTTTTCTAATGTATCCATTTAGAGATAAAAATTTCTTCTAATAGTGGCTTTAACTGTGTCCCACAAATTTTTGATATGTAGTGTTTTCCTTATCATTAGTTCAAGATAGTCTCTATTTTCCACTCTGATGACATTTTGATCTGTGGATCTTATGGAAGCAAATTATATAATTTTCAAACAAATGGTGACTTTCTAGTTATCTCTTAAATATTGAATTTTAGCTTAAGTTCACAATGATCTGAGAACATATTCTGTGTCATTTCCAACACAGATTGTTGGAGCCTAGAGATGAGACTATCCATGTAAAAAGCACTTTAATGTCAGATATTGAGGGTATCTGTATCAGTGGGGGGATAACCATGTAGAGAGGTGATCCAAATGGAGTAAGGAGAACATCCATGTGTGAGGGTAGCCTAGAATAGGGAAAAAGATGTTTTCATGAGGTCATGGAAGCAGTAGCTCTGTCCCATTGTGGAATGTCAAAGCCAAAACAAGGTGAGGAAGGTATCCATATTGCAGGCATCTTGGCACAGGTTGTGAGAGCTTGAATCAAGTCAAGATGGTATCCACATGAGAGGGCATCCTGATATTGATTGTCAGAGCCCAAGTGAGGTACGGAGAGGGTATCCATAAGCAGGGGAGGGTTGGTGGTGGGTGGTATGGTGGGGGATATAAGAGCCTAAAAAGAGTGAGCAGGGATTCCATGTAGAAAGGTAATAGTGTCATTATATTACGGGTATTAGAGACTGAACTCAGGTTAGGAGAGTATTTTCAAAGAGTAGAAGTAGCTCTGACCAAGTGAGGGGCATTGGTGTCCAAGCAGGGTGAGGAGAGCAGAGTGGGGGTGGGATGATGGGAAATTGATTACAAATGGAAGACTGTTCATATTCAGGGTATATTAAAGATAATAGGAAGTAAATACACTAAGGATAACAGGAACCAAGTTTCTTATTATTGGAGTAGAGTTACATGTATCAAAAGGAAGAAACCTAGAATGGGTTTGTGGTATTAAGTAGAAATTAGAGATTATCATTGTGAACACATGGTTTTCTGTATCTGTGGAGATTTGCACACAAATAGAAACAGAGATGAAATGTGTGTGTATATGTTTTACCACAAATATACATATTTTTGTACAAACATTCTCTAGCTATGTCTATTGAGGAGGCTTCAAGATAGTTCAATATCAGTGAGCATGCTGCTGCTGCTAAGTCATTTCAGTCATGTCCGACTGTGTGACCCCATAGACAGCAGCCCACCAGGCTCTGCCATCTGTTGAGAAGGTCTCAAGATAATTCAATATCAGTGAGCATAGCTAGTACCAAAATAGAAGCTTCCAAATACTGTTATCCCCTAAAAGGAACTAGAGTTGCTGATTTCAAGCTGGGGAAAGGATATATAAGGTGATCCTAGACCGTCTTGTACCTGAAAGTAAGAAGGTACTTAAAGAATGGTGAAAAGATTTTAAAAATGAACACTACTTTTTAAAAAGATGTAAAAAGGCAGAAATAACCAATTTGAAAAAAGATAAAGCAGTTTCTTATAAAGTAATCATATATATACTGAACCAACACTCATTTATATTTTTAAATATTGTACCTTTATCCTTTTTTCCTCTCTTCTAGAAGTCTAATTAAATATTAGACCTGTTCTTTATATCTTTCATGTCTCTTAACGCTCATATTTTTTAAATTGAAATACAGTTGATGTACAGTATTATGTTAGTTTTAGGTATGTCATCTAGTGATTTGACATTTGCACGCATTATGGAGGGATTACCACAATAAGTCTAGTAACAATCTGTCCCCATACAAAGTTATTACAGTATTATTGACCGTATCCCTTATGCTGTAAACTACATCCCCATGATTTACGCATTTTGTAATTAAATGTTTGTACTTCCTACCCTATTCATCTAATCCCCTACCCCCGCCTTGCTAATCTACCAGCCCTCTGGCAACCACCCATTTCTCTGTATCCATGAGTCTGTTTTCATTTTTCTTTGTTTTATTTTTTAGATTTTACATATAAATTAGATCATATGGTGTCTGCCTTTCTGTGACTGATTTACTTCATTTAACATAATACCCTCTAGATCCACCCATGTTGTCACAAATGGCAAGGTTTCATTTTTTATGGCAGAGTAATATTGCATTGTATGTATGTATGTGGGGCTTCCCAGGTGGCTCAGTGGGTAAAGAATCCACCAGCAGTGCAGGAGATGCAAGAGACGTGGGTTTGATCCCTGGGTTGGAAAGATTCCCTGGGGAAGGAAATGGCAACCTATTCCAGTATTCTTGCCTGAAGAATCCCATGGACAGAGGAGCCTGGCAGGCTACAGTCCATGGGGTCACAAAGAGTTGGACACAATTGAAGCAACTGAGCATGTACACACATGTATGTACCTATATAAACCACAGCTGCCTTATCCATTCATCTATTGATGGACATTTAGGTTGCTTCCCTGTTTTAGTTATTATAAATCATGCTTCAGTGAACACTAAGGTGCATATATATTTTTTTGAATTAGTTTTTGTTTTCTTAGGGTGACTACCCAGAAGTGAAATTGCTGCATCTTGTGGCAGTTCTATTTTTTAATTTTTTGAGGAAACTCAGTACTGTTTCCATAGTGGCTATACCATTTTACAACTCCAGACAGTACAAGAAGATTCCCTTTCTCCACATTCTTGTGAACACGTGTCATTTATGGCCTTTTTGATAATAGCCATCCTGACAGGTGTGAGGTGGTATCTCTGTGTGGTTTGATTTGCATTTCCTTGTTTATTAGTGATGCTGAGCATCTTTTCACGTGCCTTTCGACCATCAGTACGTTGCCTTTGGAAAAATGTCTATTCATGTCCATTGTCTAATCAGATTTTGTTTTGAATGTTGAGTTGTATGACTTCTTTGTATTTTGAATATTAACCCCTTATTGGATATATCATTTGCAAATATCTTTTCCCATTCAGTAGGCTGCCTTTTCATTTTATTGATGATATCCTTCATTGTGCAAAAACTTTTTAGTTTGATTTCATCTCATTTGTTTTTGCTTTTGCTTCCCTTGCCTAAAGAGATAGTTCCCAAAAAAATAATGTTGAGACCAGTGTCACAGAGTACACTGCCAGTGTTTTCTTCTGGGATTTTTTTTGCTTCAGGTCTTATATTTTAAATCTTTAATCCATATTTGAGTTTATTTTTGTATCTGGTGTGAAGAAGTTATTTGGCTTGATTCTTTTGCATGTAGCTATCTAGCTTTCCCAGCATCATTTATTGAAGAGGCTGCCTTTACTCCACTGTATATTCTTGCCTTTTTTGTAATACATTAACTATATAAGTGATGTATTTTGTAATACATTACCTGTATAATGTAATACATTAACTATATATATATTTCTGAGCTCTCTATTATGTCCCATTGATCTATGTGTCTGTTTTTATGCCAATATCATAGTGTTCTGATGAGTCTAGCTTTGTAGTATTGTTTGAAATCAAGAAGCATGATGCCTGCAACTTTATTTTTGCCATTGCTTTGGCTATTCAGGACCTTTTGCAATTTCCATACAAGTGTTAGGATTCTTTATTCTGTTTCTGTGAAAAATGCCCTTGGTATTTGGTAGAGATTGCATTGACTCTGTAGGTTGTCTTGAGTAATACAGTGATTTTAACAACTTTACTTCCAATCCATGAGCACAGTCAAGTTTTTCATTTGTTTGTGTTGTCTTCAATTTCTTTCATCAATATCATAGTTTTCAGAGTCCAAGTCTCAGATTTATTCTTAGATACTTTATTCTCTTTGATGCAATTGTAAATGGAATTGTCTTCTTGATTTTTTCCTGATAATTTATTATTAGTGTATAGAAATCCAACATATTTCTGTGTATTAATATTGCATCCTGCAACTTTATGGAATTCATTTATTGCAATAGTATTTTGGTGGCATCTTTAGGATTTTCTACATACAGTATAGAGGCATCTGTAGACAGTCACAGTTTTGCTTGTTTTCTTCCAATTGGATTCCTTTTATTTCTTGTCTGATTGCTGTGGCTAGGAATGCTCTTATGTTTTTCATCTCTAGCTTCTCTGTGTTGCATTATGGAAAATTCTTTTCATGCTTATATTCTAATATACTAGTATTAATTTCCCCTGGATTTATTCTGTTATTAGTCTGATCCATTGAGTTTATATTTTTAATTTCTAGATGTTTGATTTGATTTTATTTGGATCTGCTTTTTTTTCTTTTGCTTAAATTTTCAGGTCTTTTATTTCTTAGTAAACAAACTGATTTTATAGCCTGAACATAGGTAGTTCACTTATCTGATTTTGTAGTTCTGTTATCTTTTGTTTCCACTGACTATTGCTTGTGGTGTCTTCTTTCCTAGTATACTTTATAATTTTGCACATGAGCTATAATTACCCTGAAATTTTTTTGTGGAAAATTATTTGAAGCCTAAAATAAGGCTTGGATTTATCCAGGGAACACTTTGAGTCTGCTTCTCTTGGGTGTCCTAAGGCTATTAACCAGACTAAAGTAACTTTCAACTAAATTCTTAGCATGGACTTTCCTGGACTTTACAGATTATATGAATATGGGTTGCAATCTTTTGTGTGAGCCACACTGAGGTTGTGAACCCCAGAAGAGGTGGCAAGAATACACAGAAGAACTGTACAAAAAAGATCTTTAAGACCAAGATAATCACGATGGTGTGATCACTCACCTAGAGCCAGACATCCTGGAATGTGAAGTGAAGTGGGCCTTAGAAAGCATCACTACAAACAAAGCTAGTGGAGGTGATGGAATTCCNGACAGAGGATGAGATGGCTGGATGGCATCACTGATTCGATGGACGTGAGTCTGAGTGAACTCTGGGAGTCGGTAATGGACAGGGAGGCCTGGCGTGCTGCGATTCATGGGGACACGACTGAGCGACTGAACTGACTGACTGACTGACTGATTGTGATTTAAAGTAGGTGGTTTTTCTAGCGTTTGAAGTTTGGAGGGTGACATTTCCAGTTTACTATGAGGTGTTGGTTTGAAAAGTCCCTGCTTTATCAGGGTATCACTAACTAGATTCCTACTTGGGAATACTCAGCGCTTTGTCTCCTGATCTCCAAATCAGCCAGGGCAGTTAGGAAATGCCCTCAAGGCAAAAGTTAGCTTCAGAATTCACTTTACTTCTCTGGGGGCTTCTGCCTTGACTTAATTTCTTTGGTGTGAATATTGCATAATTTTTCCTAACTTCTGGATATGTTAAAGAAGATTTTAAAATAATATTCTAAATTATTTTCAGTAAAAGAGTTAATCTAAGTACCTATTTCATGCCAGAAGTTGAAGTTTACATACAATGTGTTTAAAAATTATGCTTAATATGCTTTTGAACTGTGGTGTTGAAAAAGACTCTTGAAAGTCCCTTGGACTGCAAGAAATCCAACCAGTCCATCCTAAAGGAAATCAGTCCTGAATATTCATTAGCAGGACTGATGCTGAAGCTGAAACTCCAATACTTTGCCTAATGCGAAGAACTGACTCTTTGGAAAAGACCCCAATGCTGAGAAAGATTGAAGGCAGGAGGAGAAGGGGACGGCAGAGGATGAGATGGTTGGAAGGCATCACCAACTCAATGGACATGAGTTTGAGTAAGTTCTGGGAGTTGGTGACGGACAAAGAAGGCTGGCATGCTGCAGTTGGTGGGTTCATAAAGAGTCCGACACGACTGAATAACTGAACTGAACTGATTACACGCGATACAAAATTAAAAGATACAAATTGGTATACAGTAAAAAATATGTCTTTCTCTAATCTTTGTCATTCAGCCTCTTCAGTTCTCATAGGAAGCCACTGTTATTTTTTAATAAGTGGATTAACTATGCTTATTTTATAATTCTGAATCAATTCTTTATTTACTCCACAATTTCCCAGGTTGTTATTTTGAAATTTTATTTTTCAGGATCATAAAGTTTTACTCTAGTTTTCTAAGCTATAAATTTTTTGTATAAACGTCATCTTTTATACATGAAATAACCATGAACGTTTCAATATGAGTTTCAGTTTATGAACCTAACTCTGAGAATTTTTATTTTTCATCATGAAAACTGCTAATGCATGAAAAGCGTAAGGATGGAGATAATGGATTTATTTATAAGGAAAAATATGTGGTTTCCTCTATCTCCAGTTTTTCACTGGAGATTTTGTAGTATAGTTCTCTTCATGGATATCTATTTAAATTAATAATAAAAAAACAATTATGCTGCCCCTTTTTTGATATTCATTTTTTTCCTTCATCTAACAAATTAGTTATTTTGCTACTCTGTGCTAGGTATTGTCCTCTGTACTGGGGGTAGCAGTGAACAGTCCTGACCTTCATGGAGAGGCATCACTGTGGGGGACTAGCCAGTGAACAAAATAAGGTAGGATAAATTTATGGGGAAAAATAAAGGAAAGTAAGGGTCAGAGAAAGCACAAAAGATTGAAGAAGAGACTGCTGCATAATATATGGTTAAGGTCGAGTTGTGTCTCACATGAAGTAAGGGTATGTATACTTCCTTCAGATGGAGAAGTGCCTAGTATATTTGAGAAACAGGTGTAAAGGAGTGAGTTGTGGAGAGAGTTAGGGTTAAGAGTTGTGGTTGGGGGACAGACCCAAATTACTCAGGGCATTGTAGACCATTGTGAGAGCTTTGACTTTACTTTGAATATAATGGGAAGCCATTGGGTTTTGAGTGAGACATAATTTGACTTGAAATATTTTTCTTCCCGAATTAAAAAATGTATTTTGTTTATTCACTTTGGGCTGTGCTGGCTCTTTGTTGCTGAGAAGGTGTTTCTCTAGTCGTGGAGAGTGGAGACCCCTCTCTAGTTGTGGTGCAGGCTTCTTATTGCGGTACCTTCCTTTGTCGCAGAGTACTGGGCTCTAGGGCTTCAGTAGTTGAAATTCCTGGGCTTTTGAGCACAGGCTCAATAGTTGTGGTACACAGGCTTAGCTGCTCCGTGGCATGTGGGATCTCCCTGGATCCAGGGATCCAACCCATGTCTCCTGCATTGCCAGGTGGATTCTTTACCACTGAGCCACCAGGGAAACCTCATCCCTAATTTTAAATGAAATTTTCCAAACATTCAAAACAGTTGAAAAAATAGTATGAGTATCCATTTGCCCACTTGTTGGTTTCAGCAGCTATTAACCTTTTGCCTTTATTGTTTTATCTATGTCTGTCCATCTATCTGTTTTTGCTGAGCCATTTGAAAGTTGCAGATACAACACTTCATCCTTAAAAATAAGCATATTTACTTATATAATCACAATGCCATAATATTATTTATTGATGCAGATATCCATTAATGATTCTTGCCTGAACTCATTTCTTTGGGGTGTTACTTTGGTTTGAAGTTTGATCTGTTTGGTTACAGTGTGGGAAATAGACTGTAAGTTTGAGTGGAGGCAGATTCCGGCTATTTAGCTATCGTAGAAGGTGGAGTAGAGTGATAGCTGTGGTGATGGTGAGAAATGGTCACAATACGGATGTATTTTGAAGAAAAGGCACCTGTATCTGCACATGTTAGGACTGAGAGAGAGCAGTCAAAAGGGATTTAAAGGCTTTTATCAATAAGTGGAGTTGCAGTTTGCAGAAATTGGGAAGATCGTGGGAGGATCAGGTTTGGGGACTGGGGGTCAGGAATTTGACTTCAGTCATTCTAAGTTCAGAACATCTATTAGACTTCCAAGTTGAATTATTGAGGAAACAAGAGGAAATAGAGGCCTGGGTTCAGATGTTTGGGCTAGAAGTAAATATTAGGGAGTCATGAAGAAATAGTGGTGTTTAAAGCTACAAGTTGAGGTACGGTAGATAATACAAGTTGAGGTAAATGTAGACAATAGAAGAGGTTCAAGGACTGACCCCTGGGGTACTACAATGTTTAGAAATCAGAAACAGGAGGGGGGATCAGAAGATGAGACTGAGTATGTACTAAAAATTCCATTTACATAATATCTAAGATAGGCATTCTTTTTCAGAGACTATATTGAGATAAAGAAATAATATGGAAAATTTGAATTGCAGAATTATTACAGAGTGAAAACAACACTGGGCAAGAAAGAACTTACAATTTTTCAGAAAATGAGTGGCCTGTAGCTAAGTACTTTTCTATCTTCCCACTCTATACCTTTTGCTTTCTTTTCTTACCTTGCTGCATTAACAAGGACTTGCAGGGAGATATTGAAGAGGAGTTGTCAGAGGGAACATCCTTGCTTGTACCTGATCTAAAGTCTGATGTTAGAGGTGTAGGTTTTTCTTATTCTCAATCAAATTGAGGGATTTTCCCTCTGTTCCTAGTTTAGAAGAGTTTTTATTATGAATGGATGTTGGATTTTGTTAAATGCTTTTTTTGCATCTGTTGATATGATCATGTGATCATGTTGGTGTGATAGATTACATTGATCTTCAAATGTTAAATGAACCTCCCATACCTGAGATAAATCCCAGTTTGTCTTGCATGTAATTCTTTTTATGCTTTTTAAAATAAAATTTGTTAATATTTTATTGAGGAGCTAGGTTCTTAATTTACAGTATTATTTCATTCCTTACAGAAGAAAAATCTCCTTATAAAACTACTTTTGTGTTCTTCCATTAAAAATGTATTTCCGTTGATTTTGAGAGACAATTTATCGAAGTGATAAAAAGCAGAATGTCCAGTTTTGAATCATGTGACTTTTGGCAAGTTACTTCTGTTTCTGTGCTTCAGTTTTTTGAGCTATCATAGTATCTATCTCATAGAATTGTTTTGAAGTTTAAATGAGTTATTAAATGGAAAGCACTAAAAACAGTGCCTTTTATTAGCTAGTTGCTAAGTCATATCTGACTCTTTTGCAACCCCATGAACCCTAGGCCACCAGGCTTCTCTATCCATCAAATTTCTCAGGCGAGAATGCTGGAGTGGGTTTCCATTTCCTTTTCCAAGGGATCAAAACCACGCCTCCAGTATTAGCACCCAGGTTCTTTACCACTGAATTACCAAGGAATTGCCCAAAATAGTGCCTAGAGCATTATAAATTTTGAATAAATATAGTTGGCACTTTGGGGGTTTTTTGGACTTTGTTGGGGTTTTTTCCCCTGAGGAAAAGAACGAGCTGAACTTAAGAAATGAAACAAAATATGTTTTAAAAAAGCTAAGAGGTGTCACCTCCAACAGGAAACTGTCCTAGCCATCTTTCAGATTTCTATTGCATCTAACATGCAAGTCTGTCTTAATTTTCTATTAAGATTGTCTAACTAGGGTATCCTTCCTAGAAGTCTCTAACATTCTCAAGAGAAGAGACCAAGTCCTATTCATTCATTCATCCTCTCAACAAATATTTCAGCTCTTCCAGATGTGCAAGCTGGATTTAGAAAAGGCAGAGGAACCAGAGATCAACTTGCCAACATCCGTTGGATCATAGAAAAAGGAAGAGAATTCTAGAAAAACTTCTGCTTCACTGAGTATGCTAAAGCCTTTGATTGTGTGGATCACAACAAACTGTGGAAAATTTTGAAAAAGATGAGAATACTAGACCACCTTACCTGCCTCCTGAGAAGTCTGTATACAGGTCAAGAAGCAGCAGTTAGAACCAGACGTGGAACAACAGGCTGGTTCAAAATTTGGAAAAGAGTACGTCAAGGCTGTATATTGTCACCCTGCTTATTTAACTTATATGCAGAATGCATCATGTGAAATGCTGGGCTGGATGAAGCTCAGACTGGAATCAAGATTGCCAGAAGAAATATCAATAGTAACCTCAGATACGCAGATGATACCACCCTTATGGCAGAAAGTGAAGAACTAAAGAGCCTCTTGATGAAAGTGAAAGAGGAGGGTGAAAAAACTGGCTTAAAACTCAGCATTCAGAAAACCAAGATTATGGCATCTGGTTCCATTACTTTGTGGCAAATAGATGGGGGAAAAATAGAAACAATGACAGACTTTATTTTCTTGGGCTCCAAAATCCCTGCGGACAGTGATTGCAGCCATGAAATTAATGGACGTTTGCTCCTTGGAAGAAGAGTTACGACCAACCTAGACAGCAGGATACAAAGCAGAGACATCACTTTGCCATCAAAGGTCCATCTCATCAAAGCTGTGGTTTTTCCAGTGGTCATGTATGGATGCAAGAGTTGGACCATAAAGAAGGCTGAGCGCCGAAGAATTGATGCTTTTGAACTGTGGTGTTGAAGAAGACTCTTGAGAGTCCCTTGGACTGCAAGGAGATCAAACCAGTCACTCCTAAAGGAAATCAACCCTTAATATTCATTGGAGGGAGATACTGAAGCTGAAACTCCAATACTTTGGCCACCTGATGAAAGAAGCCAACTCATTGGAAAAGTCCCTGATGGTGGGAAAGATTGAAGGCAGGAGGAGAAGGGAACGACAGAGGACAAGATGGTTGGACGGCATCACCGACTCAATGGACATGAATTTGAGCAAGCTCCAGGAGATATAAAGAGCAGGGAAGCCTAGTGCGCTGCAGTCCATGCGGTCGCAAAGAGTCAAAGAGTGATGGAACAACAACAATGGTAGGCAGTGAATATAAAAGATAATGCTTTCCCTGACTTTCCATTCTAAAGGAGGAAGCTAGACAATAAACCAAAACAAGTAAGATGATTACATCTATTGATAAAAGCTATGATGGCGTGTCCAGAAGAAGAGGTTTGATTGATGGAGTGGCAGAGCACAAAACATCGTCAATAACATTTCTTGACCTAGTCATCAACTAAGTTAGAGGATGAGAAAGGATGAATTGATAGTTAATAGTAAAATCTCACACAATGCCACTGTAGAAACCCTGGAAATGAAATAATGTTATCATTCTTCAATTTTTACTCTAATCCAGACATAGTACTAAATAGTGTAGCTCTGTAATAATGAGTACTGTGTGTCAATTATGCCCTTTAATTCTCACAGCTGCCCAGCCCTGAATGCTAAATAATGTGCCCATTTTACAGAAAACTAAAATCTTAGGAGTTTAAGTGGTTTTTTTTAAGGTTACATAGGTAGTAAGTATCAGAACACAGATTTTATTCCAGATTCCAAGCCAATGCTTTTAATCTTGTTCTACGAGCTGGTAGTTTCTTCTAAACAGGCAGCTAATTTGGGAGAAGGGTAATGATGTATGTTTGGGGGCACAATTAAGTGTTGAAGATTAAGCCTGTAAATCAGATTCAAAGTGTAAAACTACCAGTCAGTAAGAAAAAAGATTAGTACCCTTGATAGAAGTAATTTCCATCTCCTCTGATCTCCTATTGGTTTCCTATAGGTTATGATTATACCATCCTATCACTTGCCCTTTGCCAGATTCTTAACCACTTCCAACTGAATTTTTTTCTTCTGGCAAATGGACATGATAATACCTGCCAACCCTATACAAGTACTGTATAGGAAAGACTTGTAAAGTGGAATAAAGTTTTAGTTATTCTAGTGGACTGTAAATACTGAAGGGAAGTCTCTGAGTTCTGTATNCTCCTAAAGGAAATCAACCCTTAATATTCATTGGAGGGAGATACTGAAGCTGAAACTCCAATACTTTGGCCACCTGATGAAAGAAGCCAACTCATTGGAAAAGTCCCTGATGGTGGGAAAGATTGAAGGCAGGAGGAGAAGGGAACGACAGAGGACAAGATGGTTGGACGGCATCACCGACTCAATGGACATGAATTTGAGCAAGCTCCAGGAGATATAAAGAGCAGGGAAGCCTAGTGCGCTGCAGTCCATGCGGTCGCAAAGAGTCAAAGAGTGATGGAACAACAACAATGGTAGGCAGTGAATATAAAAGATAATGCTTTCCCTGACTTTCCATTCTAAAGGAGGAAGCTAGACAATAAACCAAAACAAGTAAGATGATTACATCTATTGATAAAAGCTATGATGGCGTGTCCAGAAGAAGAGGTTTGATTGATGGAGTGGCAGAGCACAAAACATCGTCAATAACATTTCTTGACCTAGTCATCAACTAAGTTAGAGGATGAGAAAGGATGAATTGATAGTTAATAGTAAAATCTCACACAATGCCACTGTAGAAACCCTGGAAATGAAATAATGTTATCATTCTTCAATTTTTACTCTAATCCAGACATAGTACTAAATAGTGTAGCTCTGTAATAATGAGTACTGTGTGTCAATTATGCCCTTTAATTCTCACAGCTGCCCAGCCCTGAATGCTAAATAATGTGCCCATTTTACAGAAAACTAAAATCTTAGGAGTTTAAGTGGTTTTTTTTAAGGTTACATAGGTAGTAAGTATCAGAACACAGATTTTATTCCAGATTCCAAGCCAATGCTTTTAATCTTGTTCTACGAGCTGGTAGTTTCTTCTAAACAGGCAGCTAATTTGGGAGAAGGGTAATGATGTATGTTTGGGGGCACAATTAAGTGTTGAAGATTAAGCCTGTAAATCAGATTCAAAGTGTAAAACTACCAGTCAGTAAGAAAAAAGATTAGTACCCTTGATAGAAGTAATTTCCATCTCCTCTGATCTCCTATTGGTTTCCTATAGGTTATGATTATACCATCCTATCACTTGCCCTTTGCCAGATTCTTAACCACTTCCAACTGAATTTTTTTCTTCTGGCAAATGGACATGATAATACCTGCCAACCCTATACAAGTACTGTATAGGAAAGACTTGTAAAGTGGAATAAAGTTTTAGTTATTCTAGTGGACTGTAAATACTGAAGGGAAGTCTCTGAGTTCTGTATTTTTCTATGCTCCATGGGACAAAAATGGATCATTCTGTGATGTTTTGCAGGCACTTAGTAAATGTTAGCTGAATAAATGAATGATTCCTCACTTGTTAAAGCTTTTCTCATATTAATAACTTATAACAGAAATATGTGTGCTGGCCGGGCTTTATTAGTAATTCCAGCTATCTTGATACCTTAAGTTAGCCTGAGCTGTATGGCATCTTGGACTTTTATTGTAATAAAGTAGGTTTTGTTTCTGAGAACCATTTTAGTTCATTTTTAGCAACCTTGCGTGATGCATAAACAGTTTGGCAGAGAGGAGGAACGTGATATAGTGGAGGCAGTTGGCTTGCTGACGCAAGAACACTTTGAGTTTGTGATGCTTAGCTGGAGGTGCCGATGAGATGCCATGGCAGATGCTGCACAATGTTCGTTAGAAACAGGTAGATTTTTAATATGAACATCTGAACTAAAACTAGCTCTTAGGCTTTGGTCATCCAAATTGAAATCTGAAATTAAAGATTTAATTTTATGTAATTGAAGAAATTTCAGAATATAATAAAATCTGGCACCATGTCAAATAACATTCTCCTAACAAATCTGAGAAATTAGTTTTAGTTACGAGCCCTTCTTCATATTTAAAAATATCACTGTTTCAGACTTGTTTATTTAAGGGTCCTCTTCATACTGTTCATATTCAGAAAGGCATTTAATTTCCTGTTTGGCTCTGATCATATTAATTTTAAGAAGTCTCTTTACATTTTTTCCCTCAATTTTCATTGTAATAAAAGAACAGGGGATAACCTTTAGCCACTCCTTATGTGCTAAAGAATAGTGTGAGCCTTAGAACTAGTCCAAGGGGTGTTTTGAAGACTACTCTACTTTCAAATACTTCTACTCGTTTATAATGATAGCTAAAATTATAACACAAGAGGTTCATTCTTTTGATTTAAGGTTTTGTTCCTGTTAAGATGCAGATATCCCGGATTTTAAAAGTTGCTTTTAGGTACTGTTCTTCTAAGTGATGGAAATAAAAGCAGTGAACAAAACTGACTGTGCCCCTGTGGACTGATGATATATTCACAAATAAGTAATAAAAACTGTAAGGAAATGTTTTTTCATACAAAGTGGGTTAGAAAATTCTCTATAATAGTGTTACGTTTGACAGAGACTTAAAGAAAGTCAGGGTATGAGCCATATGAATATCTGAAAGGTCATTCCAAGCAGAAAAAATGATGCAAAGAACAAAGGGCCTGAAACAAGTGCATGATTGGTATGTTTAAGAAATAGCAGGGAGGCTGGGATGGCTGGGATGGACTGAGGAAGGAGCAGAAATGAGAAATGGTCAGTGAGGAAATGAAGGAGTATATAAGTATGTAACCTTGGGCAGATTTTTTTTAAAAAATAAACTTGTTTGTTTTGAGTAATTTTAGATTTACAAGAAGCTGTTAGGATAATATTCCCGTCTACCTCTTACCCAGTTTCCCCTGATGTTTACATCTTATATTACCATAGCGTCTTTGACCAAGCTAAGAAACCAGCATTGGTACATTGTTATTAACTAAGCTTCAGATTTATTTTGGATGTCATAGTTTTTCTGCTAGTGTCCCTTTTTTATTCTAAGCCCCCTTCCAAGATATCTTATTGCATTTAATCTTCATGGCTCCTTGGTCTCTGGTGTACGACAGTTGTTAAGTCTTTTCTTGTTTCGTATGACATTGACAGTCTTAAGGAATTCTGGCCAGGTGTTTTATGGAATGTTCTTCAATTGAATTAATCTGATAATGTTTTCTAAGTGACTCGACTGGGGTTATAGATATTTTTTAGAAGAATACACAGAAGTGAAAGTCCTCTTTTCCAAGAAGTGAGACAATGAGAGTTAACTGTCCCTGACTTCAGGGCTGACTCACTTCCAAATTAAAGTATATTGGGAAACCTGCAAACACTATCTTAACAAAGGGGTCAAGGTTAATATTACCAGTGATATGTTAATTTAATGTGGTGAGTTGAACAGATTTTGATATAACATGTGTACAAAACCTGATTTTTGAGAAAGTTAGGTGAACAAAGCCTGATTTTTTGAGAAAGCTTTGATTTTTACATAGACTCAGCACATAATCTGTGGCAAGGTTAATTTAAATATAGATTTTTGACATTTCTTCTTATCTTCCATGGTTATCACTACTTAGGATCTTAGGCTGTTGTCATTTTGTGGTGTGTGTATATGAGAGAGAGGGGAGAGGAGAGAAGGAAAGAGAAAGAACACGAGGCAGGCTTCTCGTTTGTGTCTGCTTTTGCTGTAAGCCACAAGTATATCATATCAATAGTTGCAGTGACCAAAGACTGTATTGATCATGTGTAGTCACTAGTTTGTTAATTTGAAAAGTCCTGATCTTTACATCCTTATAAGTCTCTCTCAACTCAGAGTTGGCTGAATTAAACACTATTATTACCCCAAATAGTTTTATTTCTGTTGTAAATTCAAGGATCTTTTAAAATGTTTATCTCTATTAAAATGCATTGTAGTTGACTTACTTTGCATTAGGAAACAATTAATATTGGACTAGTGGACTGAAGATTTGTGTTCTAGTTTCTGTCCCCATTACTTTTCTGAATGTGACTGATTCACTTAACTCATTTTTCTTATCTGTAAAATGGGAATAATCATATCTTCAGCTATGCCTACTATTCAACATGCATTCTCAGACATGTTCTATTTAAATAGATTTTTAAAATATAAATTTGTTTATTTTAATTGGAGGCTATATTTAAATAGATTTTTAAAGGCCATTAAATAGTTTGGGAAAAAATAGTTTCTAGCAAAATATTCTATTTAGGCAGTTAATAGCTGCTCCTTACAGACTGTTTGAGGGATTGTTGTTGTTCAGTTGCTGAGTCGTGTCTGACTCTTTGTAACCCTCTGGACTGCAGCATGCCAGACTTGTCTGTCCTTCATTCTCTCCCAGAGTTGCTGATATTAGTGTCCATTTAGTCGGTGATGCTATCTGACCATCTCATCCCCTGCTGACCTCTTCTTTTGCTTTTAATCGTTCATTCCCAGCCTCAGGGTCTTTTCCAATGATAAGATTTTCACATCAATTAGGGATTATATGAGATTATATACATAAAGACAGTGCCTGGCACATAATAAAATATCATAAACAGAAAGTAATTGATAAAGGAAGAATTTTTTATTTCTCATTTTTCTTATCCTATTTAAGGAAATACTCAGTTAAGCCTTGTTCGGTCTTCCTAAGTCTGATAATTCTCTGTGACTAAATAAATTATGCTACTGGATATGCTACTGGAGATCAGTGGAGAAATAACTCCAGAAAGAATGAAGGGATGGAGCCAAAGCAAAAACAATACCCAGTTGTGGATGTGACTGGTGATAGAAGCAAGGTCCGATGCTATAAAGAGCAATATTGCATAGGAACCTGGAATGTCAGGTCCACGAATCAAGGNTGGCTTAAAGCTCAACATTCAGAAAACTAAGATTATGGCATCTGGCCCCATCACTTCATGGGAAATAGACCGGGAAACATTGGAAACAGTGTCAGACTTTGTTTTTTGGGGCTCCAAAATCACTGCAGATGGTGACTGCAGCTGTGAAATTAAGAGATGCTTACTCCTTGGAAGGAAAGTTATGACCAACCTAGATAGCCTATTCCAAAACAGAAACATTACTTTGCCAGCAAAGGTCCTAGTCAAGGCTATGGTTTCTCCAGTAGTCATGTATGGATGTGAGAGTTGGGCTGTGAAGAAAGCTGAGTGCCGAAGAATTGATCCTATTGAACTGTGGTGCTGGAGAAGACTCTTGAGAGTCCCTTGGACTGCAAGGAGATCCAACCAGTCCATTCTGAAGGAGATCAGCCCTGGGATTTCTTTGAAAGGAATGATGCTAAAGCTGAAACTCCAGTACTTTGGCCACCTCATGTGAAGAGTTGACTCATTGGAAGAGACTCTGATGCTGGGAGGGATTGGGGGCAGGAGGTGAAGGGGACAACCGAGGATGAGATGGCTGGATGGCATCACCGACTCAACTCGGGAGTTGGTGATGGACAGGGAGGCCTGGCATGCTGCAATTAATGGGGTCGCAAAGAGTCGGACACGACTGAGAGACTGAACTGAAATAAATTATAGCATAATCTAACTAATCAGATGTTATAGAACTATAGAAAGAAGTCCTACTTGTAAATTGAAATTTGACTACATAGTATCTACGCTTCCTTCCAATTTTATGATTCTATGCTTTAATATCTGTTGTGCGTACACCATAGGATTTGATCAGGGATAACCAAGATAATTTATGTGAAAACCCTTTGTAAAGTACCATACAAATATATGATATGATATTATCACTAATTAGGTAACAGAGATTCCTTGTAGTAAGAACTGTCTGTATTCACTGTAAATAAAAGGTTACCCTTAATAAGATTTTTTTTCTGGTGAGACCTAGAGTTCATTCTTATTGCTGTAATTGTTGCCATTGTTGTTGTCTATTTGTTGATATTAGTTTTCCTACCTAGAGAATTATAGCACTTTTTATTTAAATATAACACCTGTTCTCTCATTTCTTTCAGTCCATTACTTCTGTGATAATTTTTCCTGACGCGTTGCTATGGTTAAGGTTATAATTCAACATTTCCATTAAGGAGACATTTTTTCCAAAAACCATTGTAAAATAGACAGTAGCTCTCTGAAGTCAGACTCGTTCAGCTTGATGCCACTACTCTTGGTTTAACTTAAACAGCACAGATCCAATTTTATGGTGACTTTAGAAGGGAAGCTATAGCTGAAAAGCAAAATGAATTTAAGCTCTGCTCCACTGTCTACTGCCAATTATTTCTTATTCTCATTATGAAAATAACACATGCTTTGTGCTATTATGGTTCTTCTGCAAAAAAAAAAAAAAAAGTTTTAAGACTGTCTTTTTTTTTTTTTTTCATTTATTGAGCTTATCAGATAATTTCAAATTCAAATTGTGCCACTATGAACAAAGCTATTTTCCTAGATGTTTTTCGTATAATTCCTGAAAATGATTTCTCAGGTCTTTCTCAGTATCAAAAGCCCGGCTGAGACTTTCATTTTGTCCCTGGTTGCTGTATTTTGTTACTTCCCCCCTGAGCATTCCTATTTCTTTTTTTCTTTTTTTCTTCTTCCCTAGTTTATTTTCTGAATTTAACAGTGGGGAATCCATTTGACTGTGCTCACAGCAGGTAATAAGTACTATGGTAGTCACTGGATTGGTTTCTTTCGATGGTTAAGAGAATAAGGGTAATTAAGCTTTTCTGAAGCTGCCAACTGTGTTGGGGTTTTGGTGTATATTTAAGCCTTATTTAAAAACAGTTCCTTCAGAAATTGAACTATTTAACTGGTAGAATTCCTAAGGGCATATTTCTTTATCAGGTAGAGATTATTTAGATGAGTGGAATTTGTGTCAAGTAGAAAAAAATCCTCTTTCATGTAGAGCTAGATTTAATGCTATACATCTCATTATGACTTATATTTAATTTATAATTTTAGTTTGGTGCTTTTTACCTACCATAAATTTCCTAAAATGACCTTTTACAAATAAAACACACTTTTAAAATGCAGCCTTCTGAAAAACTGACTAAGAAACATTTCTTTAGATACTTTCAAAGATTTGGATTCAGGTATGATCTTTGCTTCTCAAATTCAAAATCTAAATCTAGATAAAGTAGAAAAGACGTTGTTTTCTATAAGCTATAGTCCCGGGATCAAAAGTTTTATCTAAGTAAACTGAGATGTTGGTATCTTTAACACTCCAAGGATTCTAACTGAGCCATAAATAAGAGCAGAGCTATCACTGTTTCTAATCAAAATAGTACTTCTCACTTTCACTTCTTCTGTTCAGCATAGTACTCAGTGTTCTAGTCAGAGCAATTAGACAAGAAAAAGAAAGGGCATTCAAAGTGGAAATGTAGAAGTAAAATGATCTCTTTATAGATGATATTGGAGAAGGCAATGGCACCCCACTGCAGTACTCTTGCCTGGAAAATCCCATGGACGGAGGAGCCTGGTGGGCTGCAGTCCATGGTGTCGCGAAGAGTCGGGCACGACTGAGCGACTTCACTTTCACTTTTCACTTTAATACATTGGAGAAGGAAATGGCAACCCATTCCATTGTTCTTGCCTGGAGAATCCCAGGGACGGAGGAGCCTGATAGTCTGCCGTCTGTGGGGTCGCACAGAGTCTGACACGACTGAAGTGACTTAGCAGCATAGATGATATGAGCGTATATGTAGAAAACCCTAAAGTTTACACACACACACACAGAACACATCAACTTACTAAATGAATTCTGCAGAGTAGCAGGGTACTAAGTCAATACATAAAAATCAGTTGTGTTTCTGTATGTAAACAATATGAAAAGGAAATTTTAAAAACAATTCTGTCCACAATAGGATCAAAAAGAATAAAGTACTATAATTTAACTAAAGGGGTTAAAGATTTTTACAATGAACTACAAAACATTGTTGAAAGAAATTAAAACGTGCACATGGGAAGAAATTCCATGTTTGTGGATTAGAATATGTAATATTGTTAAGATTTCTGCTGCTGCTGCTGCTAAGTCGCTTCAGTTGTGTCCAACTCTGTGCAATCCCATAGACAGCAGCCTACCAGGCTCTTCCATCTATGGGATTTTCTAGGCAAGAGTACTGGAGTGGGGTGCCATTGCCTTCTCCAGTTAAGATTTCTACCCAAAGTGAAGTAGATTCAATGCAGTTCCTATCAAAATCTCAATTACGTGCTTTGCAGAAATAGAAAAACCTATCCTAAAACTCATGTGGAATCTAAAGAGTTCCCAAATAGCTAAAACAATCTTGGAGGCAGAGAGAGCAGAATCAAACTCACAATTCCCGAATTTAAAATACACTGCAGTGCTTCAGTAATCAAAACTGTGTGTAACCTGCCTAAGACAGGCATAAAGAACAATGAAATACTATAGATAGCCAAGAAATAAACCTTCACATATATGGTGAAATTATTTCTGGAAAGGGTGCCGTGACCATTCAATAGGCAAAAGACAGTCTTCACAACAAATAATGTTGGGAAAACTGGCTGCTGCTGCTGCTAAGTCACTTCAGTCGTGTCCAGCCCTGTGCGACCCCATAGACAGCAGCCCACCAGGCTCCCCCCGTCCCTGGGATTTTCCAGGCAAGAAAACTGGAGAGGGTTGCCATTTCCTTCTCCAATGCATGAAAGTGAAAAGTGAAAGTGAAGTCACTCAATCATGTCCGACTCAGCAACCCTGTGGACTGCAGCCCACCAGGCTCATCTGTCCATGGGATTTTCCAGGCAAGAGTACTGGAGTGGGTTCCCATTGCCTTCTCCATTCCACATACAAAAGAATGAAGTTGGACCCCTACCTAACACCATCTGCGAAGGTTTACTCAAAATGAATCAAAGACTGAAATGTGAGACCTAAAACAGTAAAACTCATAGAAGAAAATCTAGGGTGAAAGCTTTACAGTATTGGATTTTACAATGATATGTTGGATATTACCATATGATCCAGCAGTCCCACTCCTGGGCATATATTCAGAGAAAAACATGGTTCAAAAAGATATCTGCACTCCCAAAATAAACAAATGGGACCTAATTAAACTTAAAAGCTTCTGCACAACAAAGGAAACTATAAACGGTGAAAAGACAGCCTTCAGAATGGGAGAAAATAATAGCAAATGAAGCAACTGACAAACAACTAATCTCAAAAATATATAAGCAACTCCTGCAGCTCAATATCAGAAAAATAAACAACCCAATCAAAAAATGGGCCAAAGCACTAAATAGACATTTCTCCAAAGAAGACATACAGATGGCTAACAAACACATGAAAAGATGCTCAACATCACTCATTATCAGAGAAATGCAAATCAAAACCACAATGAGGTACCATTTCACACCAGTCAGAATGGCTGCGATCCAAAAGTCTACAAGCAATAAATGCTGGAGAGGGTGTGGGGAAAAGGGAACCCTCTTACACTGTTGGTGGGAATGCAAACTAGTACAGCCACTATGGAGAGCAGTGTGGAGATTCCTTAAAAAACTGGAAATAGAACTGCCTTATGACCCAGCAATCCCACTGCTGGACATACACACTGAGGAAACCAGAATTGAAAGAGACACGTGTACCCCAATGTTCATCTCATCACTGTTTATAATAGCCAGAACATGGAAGCAACCTAGATGTCCATCAGCAGATGAATGGATAAGAAAGCTGTGGTATATATACACGATGGAGTATTACTCAGCCATTAAAAAGAATACAGTTCCAAAGAGGTAGATGAAACTGGAGCCTATTATACAGAGTGAAGTAAGCCAGAAAGAAAAACACCAAGGCAGTATACTAACACATATATATGGAATTTAGAAATATGGTGATGATAACCCATGTATACAAGACAGCAAAAGAGACACAGATGTATAGAACAGTCTTTTGGAGTCTGTGGGAGAGGGAGAGGGTGGGATGATTAGGGAGAATGACATTGAAACATGTATAATATATATGAAACGGATCGGCAGTCCAGGTTTGATGCATGATATTGGATGCCTTGGGTTAGTGCACTGGGATGGCCCAGAGGGATGGTACAGGGAGGGAGGAGGGATGGGGGTTCAGGATGGGGAACACGTGTATACCTGTGGCAGATTCATGTTGATTTATGGCAAAACCAATACAATATTGTAAAGTAATTAACCTCCAATTAAAATAAATAAATTTATATTAAAAAAGATATATGCATTCCAGTGAGCACTGTTTACAATAGCCAAGGCATGTGAAATGAAAGTCGCTCAGTCGTGTCTGACTCTTTGTGACCCCATGGACTATACAGGCCACAATACTGGAGTGGGTAGCCCCGTTCCCTTCTCCAGAGGATCTTCGCAACCCAGGGATCAAACCCAGGTCTCCTGCATTGCAGGCGGATTCTTTACCAGCTAAGCCACGAGTAAGCAACCTAAGAGTCCATCAGTATGTATGGATAAAGAAGATGTGGTACAGGTATACAGTGGACACTCAGCCATAAAAAGAATGAAATAATGACATTTGCAGCAGCATGGGTGGACCTGGAGGTCATAACTAAGTAAGGTTAGACAGAGAGGGACAAATACCATATTGCTCATATGCAGAATCTTTAAAAAATGATACAAATGAATCTATTTATAAAACAGAAACAGACTCACAGACTTAGAGAACGAACTTGTGGTTCTCTGGGCTGGGTGAAGGATGGGAGGAGGGATAGATTGGGAGTTTGAGATTGACATGTACATATTACTATATTTTAAAATAGATAACCGACAGGGACCTACTGTATAGCACAGGAAACTCTGCCCAATATTTTGTAATAACCTAAATGGGAAAATAATTTGAAAAAGGATGAGGTATTTGTATAATGGAATCACTTTGCTGTACACCTGAAAATAACACAACAATGTTAATCAATGATGCTCCAATATAAAATAAAAAATTTAAAAAGCAGTTAAAGCAACCCACAGAGGAGAAGAAAATATTTGTAGTCATGTATGTGATCAGGGCTTAATATCCAGAATATATAGAGAACACCTAAAACACAACATCAGAAAAACAAATCCAATTAACAAAGGAACAAAGGCTTTGAATAGACATTTCTTCAGAGGAGGTATACAAATAACCAAAAGCACATGAGAAGATGCTCAACATCACTAATTGCAGTTATTCAGTTTCTCAGTTATGTCTGACTATTTGCAACCCCATGAACTGTAGCATGCCAGACCTCTCTGTCATTCACTATCACCTGGAGTTTTGCTCAAACTCCTGTCCATTTAGTGGATGATGCTATCCAACCATCTCATCCTTTGTCGTCCCCTTCTCCTGCCCTCAGTCTTTCACAGTATCAAGGTCACTTCCAGTGAACTGGCTCTTTGCATCAGGTGGTCAAAGTATTAGAGCTTCAACATCAGTCCTTAGAATGAATATTCAAGGTTGATATCCTTTAAGATTGACTGGTTGGATCTCCTTGCTTTCCAAGGGATCTCAAAGAGTCTTCTCTAGGATCACAGTTCAAAAGCATCAATTCTTAGGCACTCAGCTTTCTTTATGGTTGAACTCTCACATCCATACAAGTGAAGTGAAGTTGCTAAGTCATGTCCGACTCTTTGAGACCCCATGGACTGTAGCCTACCAGGTTTCTCCATCCATGGGATTTTCCAGGGAAGAGTACCGGAGTGGCTTGCCATTTCCTTCTCCAGGGGATCTTCCCAATGCAGGGATCGAACCCAAGTCTCCCGCACTGCAGGCAGATGCTTTACCATCTGAGCCACCAGGGAAGACACATCCATACAGGACTACTGGAAAACCATATCTTTGACTAGAAGGACCTTTATCAGCAAAGTGATGTCTCTGCTTTTTAATATGCTATCTAGGTTTGTCATAGCTTTTCTTCCAAGGAGCAAATATCTTTTAATTTCATGCCTTCAGTCACCTGCAGTGATTTTGGAGCCCTGAGAAAGTTACCTGTCACTGTTTCTATTATTTCCCCATCTATTTGCCATGAAGCCATGAGACCAGATACCATGATCTTCGTTTTCTGAATGTTGAGTTTTTTCAATCTCCTCTTTCACCTTCATTAAGAGGCTCTTTAGTTCCTCTTCACTTTCTGCCATTAGGGTGGTGTCATCTGCATTTGTTGTTATTGTTCAGTTGGTCAGTTATATCTTACTTTGTTTGACCCCATGGACTGCAGCACGCCAGGCTTCCCTTCACCATCTCCCGGAGCTTGCTTAAACTCATGTCCATTGAGTCAGTGATGCCATCCAGCCATCTTGTCCTCTGTCATTCTCTTCTCCTGCCTTCAATCTTTCCAAGCATCAGGGTCTTTTCTAATGAGTCGGTCTTCGAATCAGGTGACCAAACTAGTGGAGGTTCAGCTTCAGCATCAGTCCTTCCGCTGTGTATTCAGGATTGATTTTCTAAAGAACTGATGCTTTTGAATTGTGGTGCTGGAGAAGACTCTCAAGAGTCCTTTGGACTGCAAGGAAATCAAAGCAGAACAACTCTCACATCCATACATGACTACTGGAAAAACCAAAGCTTAGAGTATATGGACCTTTGTTGGCAAAGTAATGTCTCTGCTTTTTAATATGCTAGGTTGGTCATAGCTTTTCTTCCAAGGAGCAAGCGTCTTTTTAATTTCATGGCTGCAGTCACCATCTGCAGTGATTTGGGAGCCCAAGAAAATAAAGTCTCTCACTGTTTCCATTGTTTCCCCATCTATTGCCACAAAGTGATGGGACCAAATGCCATGATCTTAGTTTTTTGATATAGAGTTTTAAGCCAGCTTTTTCACTCTCTTCTCTCACTTTCATCAAGAGGCTCTTTAGTTCCTCTTCACTTTCTGCCATAAGGGTGGTGTCATCTGCATATCTGAGGTTATTGATATTTCTTCTGGCAGTCTTGATTCTGGCTTGTGCTTCATCCCATCTGGCATTTCACATGATGTATTCTGCCTGCAAGTTAAATTAGCTGAGTGACAGTATACAGCCTTGACCTACTCCTTTCCCAATTTTGAACCAGTCTGTTGTTCCATGTCCAGTTCTAACTCTTGCTTCTTATCTTGTATACAGGCTTTTCAGGAGGCAGATAAGGTGGTCTGCTATTCCCATCTCTTGAAGAATTTCCCAGTTTGTTGTGACCCACACAGTCAAAGGGTTTAGCATTGTCAATGAAGCAGAAGTAGATGTTTTGCTGGAATTTCCTTGCTTTTTCTCTGATTCAACAGATGTTGGCAATTTGATCTCTGATTCCTCTGCCTTTTCTAAATATAGCTTGAATGTCTGAAAGTCCTTGGTTCATGTACTGTTGAAACCTAGCTTGAAGGATCTTGAACATTACCTTGCTAGCTTGTGAAATGAGTGCAACTCTATGGTAGTTTGAACATTCTTTGGCATTGCTCTTCTTTGGGATTGGAATGAGAATTGAACCTTTTCCAGTCCTGTCGCCACTGCTTGAGTTTTCCAAATTTGCTGGCATATTGAGTGCAGTACTTTGTCAGCATTATCTTTTAGAATTTGAAATAGCTCAGCTGGAATTCCATCACCTCCACTAGCGTTAATCATAGTAATGCTTCCTAAGGCTCACTTGACTTTACACTCCAGGATGTCTGGCTGTAGGTGAGTGATCACACCATTGTCGTTATCTGGTTCATTAACATCTTTTTTTTTTTTCCAGTAAATTCTGTGTATTCTTGCCATCTCTTATCTTCTGCTTCTGTTAGGTCCATACCATTTCTGTCCTTTATTGTGCCTGTCTTTGCATGAAATATTGCCTTTTTATCTCTGATTTTCTTGAAGAAATCTCTAATCTTTCTCGTTCTGTTGTTTTCCTCTATTTCTTTGCATTATTCACTTAAGGGTTTATTATCTTTCCTTGCAAATATGGAAATATAATGAGATACACCCTCACACTCATGAGGATGGCTCCTCTAGAAAAGAAAACAGAAAATGACAGGTGTTGATGAGAATAGGGAGAAATCGGAACCCTTGTACATTGCTCATAAGAATATAAAATGGTACAACTGCTGTGAAAACAGTATGATAATGTTCAAAAAATTAAAGATAGAATCACCAGGTTAGAATTCTTGAGAAAATTGAGAACAAAGTCGCAAAGAGATATTCATACACCTATGTTTATAGCTGCATTTTGCACAGTAATTAAAATGGAAATACCCCAAGTGTCCATCAACAGATAGAGTTCAGTCGCTCAGTCGTGTCTGCCTCTTTGTGACCGCATGGACTGCAGCACGCCAGGCCTCCCATTCATCACCAACTTGCTGAGTTTATTCAAACACATGTCCCATTGAGTCAATGATGCCATCCAACCGTCTCATCCTCTGTCGTCCCCTTCTCCTCCCACCTTCAATCTTTCCCAGCGCCAGAGTCTTTTCATATGAGTCAGCTCTTTGCGTCAGGTGGCCAAAGTATTGGAGTTTCAGCTTCAGCATCAGTCCCTCCAATTAATATTCAAGACTGATTTCCTTTAGGATGGGCTAGTTGGATCTCCTTGCAGTTCAAGGGACTCTCAAGAGTCTTCTCCAACACCACAATTCAAAAGCATCAATTCTTTGGCGCTCAGCTTTCTTTATAGTCCCAACTCTCCCATCCATATATGACTACTGGAAAAACCATAGCTGTGACTAGATGGTCCTTTGTTGGCAAAGTAATGTCTCTGCTTTTTAATATGTAACTTTTCTTCTAAGGACAAGCGTCTTTTAATTTCATGGCTGCAGTCACCATCTGCAGTGATTTTGGAGCCCCCCAAAATAAAGTCTCTCACTGTCTCCATTGTTTCCCTGTCTATTTGCCAAGAAGTGATGGGACCAGATGCCATGATCTTAGTTTTCTGAATGTTGAGTTTTAAGCCAACTTTTTCACTCTCCTCTGTCACTTTCATCAAGAGGCTCCTTAGTTCTACTTTGCTCTTTGCCGTAAGGGTGGTGTCAACTGCGTATCTGAGGTTATTGATATTTCTCCCAGCAATCTTGATTCCAGCTTGTGCTTCATCTAGCCCAGCATTTCACATGAGGTACTCTGCATATAAGTTAAATAAGCAGGGTGACAATATACAGCCTTGATGTACTCCTTTCCCTATTTGCAACCATCACTGACTCAATGGACACAAGTCTGAGTGAACTCCGGGAGTTGGTGATGGACAGGGAGGCCTGGAGTGCTGCAGTTCATGGGGTCCCAAAGAGTCGGACACGACTGAGCAACTGAACTGAACTGTTGTTCCATGTCCAGTTCTAACTGTTGCTTCCTGACCTGCATACACATTTCTCAGGAGGCCTGTCAGGAGGTCTGGTATTCCCATCTCCTGAAGAATTTTCCTCACTTTCTTGATCCACAGAGTAAAAGACCTTGGCTTCCCCAACAGATGAATGGAGAAGCAAAATATGATGTACAGTGGAATATTGTTCAGCCTCAAAAAGGAATGAAATTCTAATATATCACAGCATGGATGAATCTTGAGGACATTATGCTAAGTGAAATGTCAAGCACAAAAAGGCAAATATTATATGATTTCCTTTATATGAAGTACTTAGTATAGTCAAAATTACAGAGACTGAAAGTGGAATAGTGGTTGCCAAAGGCTGGGGGAGGAGGGAATGAGGAGTTAGATTTGTTGTGGGCAGTTGTATGAGTGTAGAGTTTCAGTTTTACAAGGAGAGAAGAGTTCTGGAGATGGATGGTGGTGATAATCACACAACATTGTGAATATATTTAATACCACTGAACTGTACACTTAAAAAGGTAAATTTTGTGTTATGTATTTTAACACAAAAATGTTTCTTAAGAGACAGTGGGATTAGAGAAAGCAGAGGCAGCAAGTAGAGATTGCTCTTTGAAATTTGGTTTTAACAGGCAGAAGAGAATTGGGACATTGGGAAGGTGGCATGCTGGTCAAGAAACTTGTACTTTAACATTGGAGGTACTTTATACTTTGAGGACTGATTTATAGAGAGGGAAAAGTTTGGTAACGTGAGAGAGAAGACAGTCGCAGGCGTAATATCCTTGGTGGTTTATATGAGATGGAATCTGGTAGATAAGTGGAAGAGATGGCCTTTTATAGGAGCATGGATAGTTTTATCATTGTAATAAGGAGAAAGAGCTTATGACTACAGGTGTATATATATATATAGGTTGGCAACTTTAATGATGGGAACTTATGCAAGTTCTAATTGTTTTTGTTTTCTCAGAATGAGAGAGGGAAGGAAGAGAATGTAAGCTGATTTAGAAAATATGTAGTAAGTTGATAAGCAGCGTTAAGCACTTTCTTAAAATTAGTGGTCATGAATTAAAGGAGGACGAGTCAGTATGTTTGACTTTTACTTTTGTCACATTGAGCTGGAATAAGAAGAGAGTTGGTGTTAACTAGGAATTTACAAAGTGAGTTTGGCAGTGGGATAAGTGATTTGAGAATCTATGCAAGGGGGTTATTATAATGATGGACCAAGAAAGGAGGGTAGTGAGGATTGTAGGGAGCATTGGTTAAAGATCCTGGTGGAGTTTTAATTATTGAAGTCCATATTCTATAGGGAGTGAGTTGAAAAGATAGGAGCTGGTAGGTGAAGAGTGAGATACTTGAAATGAATATTCGAAAGGTTATTAGTAGTTACATGGCCTTAGGGGATGATTGTGGGACTGATTTGAAATGGAGGCCAAGATCGTTGGAGGTGAGGAGGTCCATCACTGACTGTTGGGAAGATCATCTGTGTAGACACTGAAATCACTAAAACTTTGTAAGAGTTGTGGAAGGACAGTAAAGTAGGTGCTAAATATTTGAATAATGAGAGCATATGATGTGCAGGTCTGCTGAAGACTCTTAACGGTAATCGGTAGTGAATGAAATAGTCCAATAGCCTAGTTTTTAAAGGGTTTTAGGGAGAAGGCAATGGCACCCCACTCCAGGACTCTTGCCTGGAAAATCCCATGGATGGAGGAGCCTGGAAGGCTGCAGTCCATGGGGTCGCTGAGGGTCGGACATGACTGAGCGACTTCACTTTGACTTTTCACTTTCATGCATTGGAGAAGGAAATGGCAACCCACTCCAGTGTTCTTGCCTGGAGAATCCCAGGGACGCGGGAGCCTGGTGGGCTGCCGTCAATGGGGTTGCACAGAGTCAGACATGACTGAAGTGACTCAGCAGCAGCAGCAACAAGGAGAAGGTAGGTGGCAGTGAGGAGGAAGAAAGACATCTAACCTGTCTCTATGCCCATGAAGTGAGGAATGAAAGAAAACACTGACACTGGGAAGGCTCAAGGAAAACAATATCTTCAAGAGAGTCAAGTATTGGTAATGTAACTTAGCGAAGAGCCTGAAGATGGAGGTTTGTAGGTGATAGATGTTTAGCTCCAGAGAGCACAGTGGAAGAGTTGGGGAGGTCGAAGGGGAAGGTATGAGTCTGGGTTATTTTAAGGGACGTACAGAATTTAATGGCGATGAGAGACTGTGATATAAGGGATTACCTGGGAAATGTTGGCTTTTGCAGTGACTAAGATATAAAGCACGATTGGATTGATTCTTTAAGGAGATGATTTGCAAACCCTAGCCCCTGTCACCTAGGACTTCTAAATAGCACATACAATGGAAACTGTCAGGGTTCCTGTTCATTATGCCATTGATTTATTAATTTCATTTCTAAAAGAAATGCTATGTTGTGATTACAAATTCAGATAATACAGAAAAATGAAACCATTCCCTACTAGTGCTATCTGAATGTGTGTGTGTCATCATCTAAATGCCTTTTTAAAATCCTAATACTGTTCTGTTACTTGCTGCTTTTCCTTAACAGTGTATTTTGGACATCTCTCCAGCAGAATATATGGATTTACCTTATTCTTTTTATTAGCTTTTTTTTTGGCCATGCCATGCAGCTCTTAATGGATTGTATTTAACCAGTTCCCTGTTGATGGGACATTTGAATTACATCTAGGATGTCTCTGGTGAATAAAACTAAAAGAGGAGGGGAAAACACTGCTGCTTTTTATTATGTCCTTTTATATTTTTGATTTTTGTATACTTTAAAAATATATTTGTATATGCTTGTATATATATTTTTGGTTTTTATATGTGCTATATAAAAGTTATAATAAGAAACACAAATATTAATACCCTTAGAGACTACAATCAATTAATTGTGCTACCAGATTACTTTGTTTGTGTTTGTTTCCTACTGAACTTTGTCATTTCTATTTAATTGAAGAGTAGAAGAAACACATTAAAAAAAAAAACTGTTACCATTTATGTGGCATTTGTTGAAATTGGATTTTCTTCAGTACAACATAAAAAATAGAAAAAGCTAAATATCAAGGTAGATGGAACTTTGCAAGAATAGCTACAATTTCAGATTTAAAGTGTTTGCATTAATTAAAACAACCTCATTTTATTAATGGAATTGAATTTATAATGTGTAAATGTTATAAGTTCAAACGTATAAAATAAATGTGTACTTAAAACAAGTTATTCAAATTATAACATGAAAAATAAATAATTTATTTTTTTAATGTTGGCTAACACTGAATCAGAGATTTTGTGCTTTCTCTTTAATGTATTAAGCCACAATTTAATTTTTCTAACCTGATGTAGGTTTGTCAGAATATATGGCCTTGTGATAAATAGCTTTGCTTTAAAATATACTTATTTTTATATCATAAAGATGTATTACTGACTTTTAAACTAGTTATATGGAGAAAGAAATGGCAACCCACTCCAGTGTTCTTGCCTGGAAAATCCCAGGGACAGGGGAGCCTGGTGGGCTGCCCTCTATGAGGTCGCACAGAGTTGGACACGACTGAAGTGACTTAGCAGCAGCAGCAGCAAACTAGTTATATACTGTGTGTGTTTACACACACACACACACACACATATTGTTAGTTTTTTGGCTTTTTGTAGCTACCTTTACAAAAATAATGGAGTCTTTGAATTGCAGTTGCTTTACTGTTCTCAAGTTTCCCAAAATAGGTACATTAGGTGCCTTTGTTACTATAATGGTCACCTCAGATAGATTGATTTAATTTTTTGTTTAACACTGAGTAATACTTTTTTCTCTATCTTTAGAAGTCTCTCCCCTATCTCATCTATCAGGTTTATACTTTGAGGGATTATTGTATAGTTCGACGGTAAATAAGTTTAACACTATGTAATACAGATATGTAGACAGTAGACAGGAATGGTGAGGGCACCATAATTCCACACTTCATGGATGTATGAACTGAAGTTCTATATGATTAAGATTCATTTCCCTTGAGTCCTAGGTCAGTACTCTTTCTAATCTGAATAGTTCCTACTTTCATACATGGCTTTCCTGCTAGAGCTGCCATTAAAGTTAGAAAACACTAGAGTCTTAAACAAATTTGTCTAGAACTGAAAGAAAAAAGTTTGGTGAATGCCAGATTTTAATATGAAAGTATCCTACACCATTAGTATTATACTGTATCTGTTTTTTCAGTCTACTGTAACAGCGTATCACAGACTTGGTGACTTAACACATTTATTTTCTCACATTTCTGCAGGCTAAAAGTCTAAGATCAAGCTTTCAGCAGGGTTGGTTTCTATTGAGACCATTCTTGGCTTACAGATGGTCATTTCCCTGTGACTTCAAACAGTGTTCCCTCTGTATCTGAATGCATCCATATTTTCTCTTCTTATAGGGACACAAGTCATATTGGGTTAGGCTTATCTTTAATGGCCTCACTTTAACTTAACCTCTTTAAAGACCCTGTCTGCAAAAATGGTCACATTATAAGGTACTGGAGGTTAGGTTTTCAACATGTAAATTTTGGGGTGATACAGTTGAGCCCATAACATTTACTAATACTGATACTAATTCTTTAGGTAGGTAAAATGTGGAGGCCCAAGTTTTTCTTTCATTTTTATGCTATTATGTAGTGCTTGCTGTGCTAAGAGAACTAGAAGTGAACATTCCTAAAGGTGTATTGGGGTTTCTTCCCTTGCCTTACTGTGATATGTAACTTTGTAGAAAGCATTTTTAGGAATAGTCTGCTGTTGCTAAGTCGCTTCAGTCGTGTCCGACTCTGTGCGACCCCATAGATGGCAGCCCATCAGGCTCCCCCGTCCCTGGGTTTCTCCAGGCAAGAACACTGGAGTGGGTTGCCATTTCCTTCTCCAATGCATAAAAGTGAAAGTGAAGTCACTCAGTCGTGTCCAACTCTTAGCGACCCCATGGACTGCAGTCCACCAGGCTCCTCCATCTGTGGGATTTTCCAGGCAAGAGTGGGTTGCCATTGCCCCACTGGAGTGGGTTGCCATTGCCTTCTCCGAGGAATAGTCTATGTTTGCTTAGAACAAGAAAAAGGTCATCTTTTACTGGAAGGTCTTATAAAATATGTTATCTTTATAAGGCTAATGATGAAAATAGTACATCCTTTTGTTCAAGACTTCCGTGGTGGCTCAGACGGTGAAGCGTCTGCCTGCAGTGCAGGAGACCCGGGTTCGATCCCTGGGTTGGGAAGATTCCCTGGAGCAGGAAATGGCAACCCACTCTAGTACTCTTGACTGGAAAATACCATGGACTGAGAAGCTCCTCAGAGCTTGGTAGGCCTCAGTTCATGGGGTCGCAAAGAGTCGGACATGACTGAGCGACTTCAGTTTACTTTGTTGGAACCAGTTTTGGGTCTACATGTTTTTAAATTTCACCTACCCTCAGTAACTTTTCCTTTACTGCATCCGTAGTTCTCTGATAATGAATCTTCTATTTTAATAGTTTTATATAGATTTGCAATTCTGTAACATCTCTTGACACATACCGCTGCTGCAAAGGTCCATGGTCAAGTATTTTCCTTCTTTGTGTCATGCTGTTGCTGCGGCTAAGTTGCTTCAGTCATGTCCGACTCTATGCGATCCCATAGACGGCAGCCCACCAGGCTCCCCCGTCCCTGGGACTCTCCAGGCAAGAACACTGGAGTGGGTTGCCATTTCCTTCTCCAGTGCATGAAAGTGAAAAGTGAAAGCGAAGTCGCTGTCGTGTCCGACTCTTAGCAACCCCATGGACTGCAGCCCACCAGGCTCCATGGGATTTTCCAGGCAAGAGTACTGGAGTGGGGTGCCATCGTCTTCTCCATCTCTGTGTCACAATTCCTCCTAATATGACCACCTGAAGCAATTTGTTTTAATGAAATGGCATCTTCACATCTTCTAAAGTTTTGTATCACTTTACAATTCATTGACGACATAAATGGCTAGTTTTGCTTTAAACCTAAGATGATTAGGGTATTGACTCTCAAGGTTTTATCAGGGTTATCAGATGTTAATTAGTTAATGTGTGACATTTGTTTCTCTAATTGCTTGAAAATATAACATTTGTATGTTCTCATTAATTAATTCTTTTAATAAAAGATTTACTTAACATTTGCTTTTAAAGTGGAATTGCTTTGTCTGACAAATGTAACCAGAAACAAAAAAGTTTCTTAGTATGGAAAAATTTACTGTTCAGATAAAAATCCTTCTCAGACTGTTAGAAATTGTTATATATTACTATTATTTATTATATTATCTCAACTTTAAAAAAAAGGATTTGATTGCAAATTAAAATTACAAGATATACTACCATTCACCCACCACCATTGCTAAAATAAGAAGACTGACCACACCAAATGCTAATGAGTGTGGTCATGTAAAAATGCTACAATCACTTTAGAAAAAGGTCTACAGTTTCTTAAAAAAGCAAACATATACCTACCTTATGACTCAACAATTCCTCTTCAAGAAAAATGATAACATTTGTCTACAAAATGACTCATATAGGAATGTTTATGGCAACTTCATCACAGCCAAAACTGGATACAGCCCACATGCCCACAGACAGGAGAATAAATAAACTATAGTATACATGTTAATTGTTTATTTGTTTTTTGTACATTTTCCCTGTTTTATTAAGGATAGTTGAGGTACAGTATTATAGTTACAGATGTGCCACTTAGTGCTTCACAAGTTTTAAAGGTTGTACTCCACTTACACTTTTTATAAAGTGTTAGCTGTGTTATCCAAATTGTACAGTATATCCGTGTAGCTTATTTATTTTTAGAATTTTTATTTTTTTATTTACTTTTTGGCTCTGATGGATTTTCGTTGCTGCCTGCGGGCTTCCTTTAGTTGCAGTGACCGGGGGCTATTCTCCAGTTGCAGTGCGATGGCTTCTCATTACAGTGGCTTCTTTTGTTGCAGAGCACAGGATTTAGGGTGCGGCAGGCTTTAGTAGTTGTAGCACATAGGCTTAGGTTCCCCACAGCATATGGAATCTTCTCAGCTGGTGTTGCTGCTGCCCTTTCATTGCTAAGTCACGTCCAACTCTTTGCAATCCCGTGGAGTGTCATCCACCAGGCGCCTCTGTCCTTGGGATTTCCCAGACAAGGATACTGGAGTGGGCTGCCGTTTCCTTCTCTGGGGGATCTTCTTGACCCAGAAATCAAACCTATGTCTCCTGTTTGGGTTCTTTACCACTCAGCCACCTGGAAGCCCAGTCTCCTCAGACCAGGGATCAAACCCATGTTCCCTGCATAGGCAGGTGGATTCTTAAGTACTGGATGACCAGAGAAGTCCAGCCTATTTATTTTATTTTAGTTTTGGCTGTGTTGCGTCTTTATTGCAGCATGTGGCTTTCTCTTGTGGCAAGGGGTCTGGGGTGCATGGGCTCAGTGGTTATGGCCTGCTGGCTTCTTTAGTTACAGCACTCAGGCTTAGTTGCCCTGGAACATGTCTGTTTGTGCCAGCACAATACTGTCTTGATGACTGTTAACTTTGTAGTATAGTCTGAAATCAGATAGCATGATTCTTCCAGCTCTGTTCTTCTTTCGCAAGTGTTTTTACTCCTCATGGTCTTTTGTATTTTCATACAGATTTTAAAATTATTTGTTATAGTTCTGTGAAAAATGCCCTGGATATTTCTGATAGGAATTACATTGAATTTGTGGATTGCTATGAGTAAGATATTCCCATTTGAATGCAGAGTTCCAAAGAATAGCAAGAAGAGATAAGAAAGCCTTCCTCAGTGATCAACGCAAAGAAATAGAGGAAAACAACAGAATGGGAAAGACTAGAGCTCTCTTCAAGAAAATTAGAGATACCAAGGGGACATTTCATGCAAAGATGGGCNCGGGACAGGGGAGCCTGGTGGGCTGCCGTCAATGGGGTCACACAGAGTTGGACACGACTAAAGCGACTTAGCAGCAGCAGCAGCAAGTAATGAACATCTGCATGGTTACTGTAACATTCTTTCCATTTTTCTGTACATTTGAAATCTTCCATTATAGAATACTAAGAAGGCAAAAAGGATTTAATATCCTCAAAAGCAATTACTTCCTTATTTACTCCACAGAGGGAAGTAACATAAGCAGTAACCCCTGAAAGTTAAGCTACTTATTATGTTTCTGGCTGGATATAAGTTTTCACAAAACTAATATGAAACACTACTGAATTTCTTTATGTTACAGTGTTATTTTATTTATATATGTCACTGAGAAATCATTTATCTAATCTTACCTCATCATTTCAGAGTGTGGCAGGTTTATAACGTCTTAATGGGATAATTGTCATTTCTTCAGTACTGGAAAAATTTCTTCCTACTTCTGTCCTGAGAATTTATTTGAGGTTCTATCACAATTTATATGAAGCAAGTGTAGGAAAGAATATTTGTTGAAATTTCTGTATAATCATGTGGATTAAAATAAAGTAGGAAAGTAAATTACAGCTTTTTCTCCTCAGTAATTTATTTAAATTCTGGTGAATGCAGTTGGTTTTGCACATATGTTAGCTGTACAGACTAGAAAGAAGGAACCTATAACCTGCTGTAGATTTTGCCTGGCTTCAGTTTTCCTTGAGTTTATTGGAATAATTTTGAGGGCAAGATGGAGAATAAAAGGTGATTATAAACACTTCATTTATTTTGGTTGATTTAAGGTTAACTCTCGGTATGACTCAGTTGCTGCTGCTGCTGCTGCTGAGTCGCTTCAGTCGTGTCCGACTCTGTGCGTCCCCATAGACTGCAGCCCACCAGGCTCCTCTGTCCCTGGGATTTCCCAGGCAAGAGTAGGAGTAGGGTGCCATTGTCTTCTCTGACTCAGTTGCTACAGATATATATATATATTTATATAAACAGTATCTCTACATTCCATTTAAAATACATATAACAAATAATTCAAGATTTTAAGTTTACAGAAAAGAATCTAGTGGCGAATTGCGTAATACAGTCACAGCATAAATTACATAGCACAGAGTCAGAGTTTAGAATTACATATTTCTCACATATCAATTTTCCTTCTGGAATAACTTCCTTTGCTAATTTATTATGCTTCATAGTTGAATGTATTTGATTCAACTCATTGAATATGCACTCCTTCAAAAGTGTATTATATTGTCGTTTTCAGTATTCAAGAAATAAGATAGACTTACTGCATGTGCCTCAGTATTATGAGAGTAATTATCAATCTCTCTCTGAAAAGCAGTTCAATCCTTTGTTTAAAAGGTGGGGAGGGGAGGGTTTTGTTACAGATTTTAAGCTAGTAGAATAACAGTGATATTGTCTGCTTCTATCAGAAATCAACAGGAAAAAAATTAGAGGATGAACAAGAAAGAAAAATGCATACTCCACCTTCAATAAGAGTATAAAATCAACAGCGGTAATAACAAATCAGAATTTAAGGGTTACCAAATGCAACAAAACTTGAATGTTTGAGGCAATTGATGAGACAGAATGCCGTGTTTGAAGATCTCAGTGACAGTCAGTCTGATTCACCTTCCCTGCGTTCTAGACATGGTGTATCACAGACTGTAGCTTTCATATTCACACATAGTCACATTTGCCTTACATGTTGAACCATTGTGGTGCACATTTGTTAAAACAGGAAAAACCAGTCTCATGGCCTGTGAGTTATTTTGGTCTTGTAAAGATCCATTTCTTAACTGACTTTAAAATATAGTTGTATATTAGAATTAATGTATTAAATTATTCTCAAAATCATGTATGAACAGATTGTTCATGTAAATTTCAGAGAAGTATCACCATGTAATATTACTTAGCCTAGAAAGTAAAGTAGGTGTGATTAAACTACATTAATCTCTCAATAACAAGCTAGGAAAAACTTATAACCTTGGTTTTCTTCTTGATCATCGTACTGACATTGAGAAAATATTGCTTCTGTGTTTTCAATCAAAATGTACTTTGAATGTTAGTTCTGCTTAATTGTAAGTGGGCCAGGTAAATAACAAAGAGAAACATCAGCTTCTTTGTATTCAAAAATAAATAAGTAAATAAATGGCAATTGAAAAATGTTTCTGATTAATAGAAAAAAGTTGATGAAACTTGTAATAAAATGTAGTGTCTTGAATGATAATTTCTAAAAGTTAATCCTGCAAGTGCTTTGATTGAACTAGAACTCAAAGCAGAGAGAGGTCAAGGAAGGGTTAGTGCAAAACGTGAAGTTTAGCTAAAGGAACTCGAAAATAAGTGAAAGAGAAAGTTGTCAATGAAGGATGTATTGGAAGCAGGAAAAAGGAGACCCTTTTGGAAAACACAATAAGGTGCGTTACAGATGGTAAAATAGGGAAAATGGGCAAAATGACATGGAAATTAACCACATGTCTAAAAGGAGTTGAGAGCCAGTGTTAGATGTGGCACATGGATAAAGGGGAATATTTCTCCTTGAAAAATAAAACTCAGATAAAGCAATATAATGTTTACAGATACTTTTCAAAGAAACTGCTCAGAAACAAATGCAGATTTGAATCTAGATTGACAGGGCACATCATGAGCCAGAAAGAATTTACAGAGAACAGTTAACATTGAGGTACAATCTAAGTAGCATTATTGAACTGCAAAATATTTTAAAATAACTGCAGAATAAAGGAATAAATATGATGGAGAAAAAGATTCAAACTGGCTCCCAAATTCTTCTCTGAAAAGTTCAGTGTCAGAAGACAGTAGAGCAAGGTCTGTTAAGTCCTCAGGGACAAAAAGTGTGATGCAAGAATATTGTATCTAGTCAAACTGTTCAGGTGAAAAGGCAACAGATGTTTTTAAACATGCAAAAACTCAGAAAATATAATTTCTGTAATGTATTTTTGAGAAATTACTGGAGGACACACTGTAGCAAACCAAGTGTTGAAAATATAGTGAAAGACCTGATATGAGCATTAAATCCATAGGATTTATGGGGGGCTTACTATCCTAGGGCAGAATTTATATATTATAATCACGGATACTGTAGATATTATGTGACTCAAAAGAACGAAAGATACTTGAGGGAGTTGAAAGTGATAAAACTACAGAGGATGTACTCTCACAAAATCTAAAAACCAAGTTAATAAAAGAAGACGAGGGATCTAGACAGTGGGAAACTGAACACAGAAGAGCACCGTAAGAAAATCCCAGGGTGCTGTTTGTACAAGGCTATAGTGTCCAGGGTGTTTTCCAGGAAAGAAAAACAGGAGCTGGTTTGCTTGAACATATGGAAAATATCATTGAATCATGTGACAGAGTGGTGGTGGAGCATTTGGAGAAAAAAATTATTGGTAGATATGTTGAAAAGAAAGCAAATGGGAAAAAAAAATGAAGCAGTTATCAACCCTAGGGTGAATAGTAGTACAAGAAAGGAGTTATGATCTTAGTATATGCTTCAGAAATTCACAGTATTTGTATATCTGGAATTTTTTAAAACTTTAAAAGCTTCCACCGATTTAACCAAATATCGGTGGAAAGGACTTGTGTGTGTGAGGAGAATAAGTAAGTCTTCATTGTGAAGAAAAGGTATAGATAATTGATAAGTCAAGAACTAATACCACTTCTACCATGGAAAGAATATATCTGCTATCTAGTATTGATAAATTAAAAAATATCAGTGTAAACATTTTTTAGAAATATGGAAACAGGGTAATGACTAGGCTGGTAGTCTCTGCAGCATAGAAGACAATGGGTAAAGGTTTTCTGTCTTTCATCATGACTTTTTTAGTTCAATTTTACTTTAAAAATTTATATATGATTACAATATTTTATTTAAAATTAATTTAGACTTCCCTGGTAGCTCAGATGGTAAAGCATCTGCCTACAGTGCGGGAGACCTGGGTTAGGAAGATCTCCTGGAGAAGGAAATAGCAACCTACTCCAGTATCGTTGCTTGGAAAATCCCATGGACAGAGGAGCCTGGTATGCTACAGTCCATGGGGTTGCAAAGAGTCGGACACAACTGAGTGACTTCACTTCACTTCACTTCACTTCTAAAGTAATTTAACAAATAATGGATTATATATCTTTGCACAGTGTAAACAAAAAGGAATGTAATAATATTCTTTGAAGCATTGTTTATGTTATTAAAAATTATAAATAATCCTCAATACAGACCGTCTGTAGCAGCTTAAAATAATTTTTCTATTTGTGTGTGTTCACTGGCATGGAAAATTCTGTAAAACATATTGCTAAGGGAAAAATACATTTTGTAATAGTACATATATAGTTTCACTTATGTTACAATAAATTCAAAACAAAGCTATATTTTTCTATTTGTCTATCAACGCTTAGAAAAAAATCTAGAAGGATGTAGCAAACTGATTACTTTTACCTTTAATTTTTACTTTAAATACATAAGTATTCTTTGATTTTTTTTTTTAAACAAGGATGTGGTACGTGTTACATTTTAATTAAATGAATAAAGACATAAGCTATGTTCATGAAAAAATTAGATTAAGGGACTGGAATTCAGAAAATATGTTTATTGTAGTCACTATGTTGTTGATAAACTATATAGCTTTTAACAGATTATCTTATATCTCTATTTTATTTATTTATTTATGGCTGTGCTAGATCTTCATTACTGTGTGGGCTTTTTTCTAGTAGCAGAGAGCGGGAGCCACTCTCTAGCTGAAGTGAGTGGGTTTCTCTTTGCGGTGGCTTCTCTTGCTGTGGAGCACGGGTTCCGGGGCTTGTGGGCTTCAGCAGTTGAAGTACATGGGCTCTAGAGTACAGGCTTGATAATTGTGATGTGTGGGCTTAGGTGCTCTGTGGCATGTGGCCTCTTCCCAGATCAGGGATTCAACCTATGTCTCCTGGATTGGCAGGAGCCACCAGGGAAGCCATCTCTGTTTTCTTAATAGAATCTTACTATTATCTTGTGTTCCTGGGATAAACAGTTAACTATTAGAGGCTTATAATATAGCTTTCAAGACTTTACAACTGGATTTAAAATGTGGCTCTACTGTTAAGCTCTCTAATCATCAGTTTCTTCAGTTAGGAATTTCAGAAACACCTTGTTTTACAGTGTTATTGTGAGAATTAAACAGGGTAAAAGATGTAAAGAATTTATTACATTAGCTGGTAAGTAGTAAGAGCTCAAAAGATTATAGCTACTTTTACAATTTTTTGTGAAAAATAGATATTTTATTATGTCAATATTGCACTGAAAATGTAGATGTCATAGCTTATGACCTAAAGTAAAATATCTAGAAATAGTAATGTGTAACATTAGAATCATTAAGGTTCTATTTCTGGTTATGTTTCAAAGAATAATTGTGTTTCATTTTAATAAAGTCCCTGGTCTTTAATCAAATGAAGATCATGGCATCTGGTCCCATCACTTCATGGCGATTGGATGGGGAAAAAGTGGAAACAGTGACAGATTTTATTTTCTTGATCTCCAAAATCTCTGCAGACAGTGACTGAAGCCATGAAATTAAAAGATACTTGCTCCTTAGAAGAAAAGCTTTAATAAACCTAGACAGCATATTATAAAGAAGAGACATCACTTTGCCAACAAAGGTCCATATAGTCAAAGCTATGGTTTTTCCAGTAGTCATGTATGGATGTAAGATATGGACCATAAGGGAGGCCGAGTGCTGAAGAACTAATACTTTCAAACAGTGGTGCTGGAGAAGACTCTTGAGAATCCCTTGGACTGCATGAGATCAAACCGGTCAGTCCTGAAGGAAATCACTGGAAGGACTGATGCTGAAGCTGAAGCTCCAATACTTTGGCCACCTNTATGGACCATAAGGGAGGCCGAGTGCTGAAGAACTAATACTTTCAAACAGTGGTGCTGGAGAAGACTCTTGAGAATCCCTTGGACTGCATGAGATCAAACCGGTCAGTCCTGAAGGAAATCACTGGAAGGACTGATGCTGAAGCTGAAGCTCCAATACTTTGGCCACCTGATACGAAGAGCCAACTCATTGGAAAAAGACCTTGATACTGGGAAAGGTTGAGGGCAAGAGGATAGGGGGGTTGGTGACAGAAGATAAGATGGTTGGATGGCATCACTGACTCAATGGACATGAATCTGAGTAAACTCCGAGAGATAGTGAGGACAGGGAAGCCTGGCGTGCTCAAAGAGTCAGACACAATTTAGCTATTGAACAACAGCTCAAATTTTCTTTAATTTGAGCAAACTCTGGGAGATAGTGGAGGACAAAGGAGCCTGGCTTGCTGTGTGCAGTCCATGAGGCCACAAAGAGTAGGGCGTGATTGAGCAACTGAACAGCAACAATAAATATATAGTTGAATATATAATAATTTTTTAGCTTCAGGTATACTACAGTGATTTGACATTTGCATGCCTTATGAAATGATCATCATATTAAGTGTAGTACCTTAATTTGTCCCTATACAAAGTTATTATGATACTGTTGAACCATATTCCTTATCTTTGTATTACATCACCATGGCTTATTTATAACTGAAGGATTTTTTTACCTCATTATCTCCTCCATCTATCTTTTTACCCAGCCCCAACTTTTTCCTCCCCTCTGGCAACCACCTGTTTGTTTTCTGTATCAATGAATCTGTTTTCTTTTTTTAGATTGTACATATAAGTGAAATCATACAGTATTTCTGTTTGACGTCTTTCCTTAGCATAATACCCTCTACATCCATTCATGCTGTTGCAGAGGCAAATTTTTTTTTTTATGTCCAAGTAATACTATTCCATTGTATTAATACACTACATCTTCTTTATCTGTTCACCTTTTGACTGGCTCTTGGGTTGTTTCCATGTCTTGGCTACTATAAAAAATGCTGCAGTGAATTTTAGAGTGTATGTGTCTCTTCAAGTTAGTACTTTTTAAAGCTATGTACCAAGAAGTGAAATTGTTGGGTCATATGGCAGTTCTATATTTAAGTTTTTGAGGAACCATCATACAGTATTCCATAGTGATCGCACCATTTTACAGTCCCACCAACAGTACACAAGGATTTCCTTTTCTCCACATCCTCACCAACACTTGTTATTTGTGGTCTTTTTAATGATAGCTATTCTGACAGGTGTGAGATGGTATCTTTTTGTGGTTTTGATGTATATTTCTTTGATTACTGTTGATGTTGAACATCTTTCTATGTGTCTATTGGCTATCTGTCTTTTTTGGGAAAATGCTGATTCAGGCCCTTTGCCCATTGTCTAGTCATGTGGTTTGGTTTATTTTGATGTTGAGTTGTTTGGGTGCTTTGTGTACAGTAAGTCCCCTTCATGCAGACCTTTGGGTTATGAACTTTCAAGACTAGAACGTGGTCATCAGCAACTTAGTGATCCTCAGTGAGAAGCTGGAGCTAAATCTGCAAAAGCTGGATCTTCAAAGACTCATTGAACTCCTTGTTGTGCACCCTAAGTGTAGTTGCTCAGTCATGTCCAACTCTTTACGACCCCACAGACTGTAGCCTACCAGGCTTCTCTGTCCATGGGATTTTCCAGGCAATAGTGCTGGAGTGGATTGCCATTTCCATCCTAAGGAGCTTACTAATGAAGACCTGATTGAATTGGAGGCCCAGAGAAAGGATGAAGAGAGACAAGAAGAAGAAGTAGCTGAAAAACTGAAGAGATTTCACAACGCAGGAAATGACAAGGGGTTTTTCTTTATATGAGGAGGCACTGTTAGTTTGGGGGCACAGGACCCAAACGTAGGATGGTACACGAAGTAGCAGCCATTCAGAATGCAATCCAGTGCTACCGGGTCATCTATGACAAGAAAAAAAGAAAAGCTTCTATCCAGACATTACTGGACCAGTTCTTCAAGAGGGTAGATAAAGTTGAATCCAGCAAGGAACCAGAACCTGTGCCATCAGCCTCAGGCATGAGTGAACTTGCAGCTTGCCCTCTATCTCCGCTATGTTGACAGTCCTTCAGCTCTGCTGTCTCTCACCTCCTCTCCCTCCTCCAGTCAGTAACTCTTCTTTCCTGTTCACTTGATGCCAGCCCCTGTATGCTGGTTGTTGTACTGTATTACTGTACTCTTTGAGATACTGTACGGTAAGATTAAAAATGTTTGTGTGTTTTTTATGTATTATTTGTGTGAAAAATATTATAAGCCTATTATAGTAAATTGCTATATAACCAATTGTGTTGGTTGGATAGCTTGGTTGGTTTTAGGAGCAAACTGGACTTACAAACATCCTCTCAGAATGGAACTTGTTTGTATATAGGGAACTTAACTATATTTTAGATATTAACCCTTTATTGAATATATCATTAGCAAATATATTTTCCCATTCAGAAGGCTGCCTTTTCATTTTGCATCCTTCACTGTACAAAAACTTTTTAGTTTGATATGATCTAATTTGTTTATTTTTGTTTTTGCTTCCCTTGCCTGAAGACATATCCAGAATTCTGTTGTTGAGACCAGCATCAAAGAGTGTACTGTCTATGTTTTCTTCTAGGAGTTTTTTTGGTTTCAGATCATATATTTATGTCTTTAATCCATTTTGAGTTTATATTTGTATATGTTTGAGGAAGTTGTTTGATTCTTTTTCTTGTAGCTGTCCAATTTTCCCAGCATCATTTGTTGAACAGGCTGCTTTCCCCCCCATTGTATATTCTTGCCTTTTTTGTCATAGATTAACTGATTATATAAGTATAGGTTTATTTCTGGGCTCTTTATTCTGTCCTGTTGATCTGTGTGTCTGCTTATGTCAGTACCAAACTGTTTTGATTACTGTAGCGTTGTAGTACAGCTTGAAATCAGGATGTGAGATGCCTCCAGTTATCTTCTGCTTTCTTAAGGTTGCTTTGACTATTCGGGATCTTTTGTGTTTTCATACAAATACTAGGATTCTTTGTTCTAGTTCTGTGAAGAATGCCCTTAATAATTTCATAGGGTTATCATTGAATTTATAGATTGCCTTGGGTGTTATGGTCATTTCAACAATATTAATCCTTCCAATCCACGAGCACAGTGTATCTTTCTGTTGGTTGGTATTGTCTTCTGTTTGTTTTATCAACATCTTATAGTTCTCAGAGTACAAGTCCTCCTCCTTGGTCAGATTTGGTCTCAGGTATTTTATTATTTTTGATGTGAGTCTGGCTTAAGGTTTATCAGTTTTGTTTATCTTTTTAAAGAACCAGCTCTTAGTTTCATCAATCTTTTCTTAGTCTCTATTTACTACTGCTCTGATCTTTATTATTTTTTAATGTAGTTTTATTACTTATGGCTCTGCTGGGTCTCTGTTGCTGCCCCAGCTTTTCTCTAATTGTCATGAGTGGAGTCTGCTCTCTAGTTGGACAAGCTTGTCTTTGCAGTGGCTTCTCTTGTTGTAGGGCATGGGCTTTAGGTGTGAGGGCTTCCACAGCTGCAGCACATGGGCTTGGCAGTTGTGACTCCCAGGCTCTAGAACACAGACTCAGTAGTTGTGGTACATGGGCTTAGTTGCTTCCTGGTATGTGGGATCTTCCTGGACTGGGGGATCAATTCCATGTCTCCTGCACTGGCAGGTGGATACTTTACTGCTGAGCCACCAAGGAAGCTTGCGCTGATCTTTATTATTCGTTTACTTTACTAACTTTGATTTTTCTTTGTTGTTCTTGTAGTTTCTTTAGATGTAAGTTTAGATTGCTTGTTTTGAGATTTTTTTATTTCCTGAGGTAGGCTTTGTATCACTAGACTTCCTCCTTAGAAGTGCTTTTGCTGCATCCTGTAGATTTTGAATTGTTGTGTGTCCATTTTCTTTCTTTCTTTTTTTTTATTTTTTTAACACTTTTATTGAGTACATTCTATGTTTTGTGTACAATGCTATGCAAGGGGTATACATCAGTAAAGAAAAATGAGCTAAAATCTGGTGAGAAAAAGTCAATGAAAAGTTAACAAATGTTTTTTTTTTTTTTTTCTTCCTGGTTCACTTTTGGAANTTCCCAGCCCCCGACCCTGGCCTCAGACGTAGGGTGGCCCTCCCGGCCTCCAGACCCTGGCCTCGGACGTGGGGTGGCTCTTCCCAGCCCCCGACCCTGACCTCGGATACAGTGTGGCTCCTCTCAGCTGTTCCTGCAGCGTCGCAGCCTGGTACTCTCGGCCGCTGCCCCTGACTCGGAAGTGGGGTGTTTCCTCTCAGCTGTTCCTACACTGCCACAGCTCGGGACTCAGCCGCTGTCTCTGTTCTCTGACGTGGGGTAGCTCCTCTCTGCCACGCTGAGTGGGAAGTGGGGTGGCTCCTCTCAGCTGTTCCCGCGCCATTGCAGCCTGGCACTCTCGTCCGCTACCCCTGACCTCGGAAGTGGGGTATCTCCTCTCAGCCGTTCCTGCGCCGTCACAGCCCGGGACTCTCTGCCGCTGTCTCTTGGACGCGGGGTGGTTCCTCTCGGCCGCGCTCAAGTGAGCCGGCTCCGCAGCCGCCTGCGCTCAAGTGAGCCGGCTCCGCAGCCGCCTGCGCTCAAGTGAGCCGGCTCCGCAGCCGCCTGCGCTCAAGT